>ML334216.1:1233-72403 GCA_005239505.1 Nicotiana paniculata
AATGAAGGTTTAGCTATCAGTTAATTAGATTAGATTGAAGTTTGTTTGTTGACTAATAGTTAACATAGCATAAGACTCACTTAAAACCCAAGAATTGATTTAACTTAGTCAACTCCTTCAAACAAGATGAACTAGTTAACTTAACCAACTTCTTTTAATTATCCTAAGCCTAAAGACCTAAGCTAACTAACCTAAGCCTAATAGCCCCTTAAGAAATTAACTAAATCCTAAAATGTGCCTAAAATAATTAGTTTAAGATTAATTAACTAAAACAAATTAGTTAAACTAGGCTTAATAGTTATTCAAATTTCTGACGTTTAGTAATTGAGTGGGATTAACCAAACCAAATAAGTTACTTTGTTTAGGGAATTAAGCTAATTGACTTACATTAATTAACAAGCTAAACCTAGCTGACTAATAGGGACTTAATCAATTAACCTTTAATTAGTTAACCTAACCCTAGTCAAGAACAACCCCTAGTTAATTAAAATGGGTTAATTAGTTTTTCAACTAACCAAAGTTAAATAATAACCCAAGAGAATAACCCTGATTACCCAATGGTAAATTTAGAGACTCCAAGGGTTACAACAGGTAATCAAAATCAGGAAATCAAATACTTTAGGGATAGAAGGGGAATTTCAAGGGGCTGGAATGTTCTGGGAGATACAGCTATCCTAAAAGGATAGGGTTGACAGCTGTACCTGTACCCTTTCAGCTCATTTAGGATAGGGAATATGCTAAGCATATCCCATCCCAATTGTCCCTATATACACACACACTTTTTACCACTTGAGGGGATCTTATTTTTTACTCTTCTTTGAACCTTTTGGACTGACAAATACAACTTCGACTATTAAAAACTTGGAAAACAGAAGCAAAAAGGATTTACAGTAGGAGTAGGAAACAATCTGAGCTTAGGTTGTCTTGTAGCTGTGATCTTCTTTCCTAGAAAACTTGGTTTTGGTTGCTGTCCTTGTTCAATCATTTGGGTATTCAAAAATTATCTTTCCCTGGGTTTTTCTCTGCTGAGAGTTTACTGTTTGTTGCTGCTGGGCTTTCTCTTCTTTTCTGCTGACTCCCTCTTCTTGACCTGTATTTGGTCAAGTTTTTCTGTTGTTATCTTACTCTAAAGGTATGTAAAACTGAGTTCCCTTTTTATGAAATATACAAAAAAAAAATGTGAAATTTGTTTGTCTTTCCTCTATGAATCTTTATTTTTATTTGTTTAGACATATTTTTGTATAAACTTATATGCATGTATATAGAGTAACACATCATAATTGTTTAGTTTTCTAATCTCTGAATTTTACATAAGCCTGTTTCATCTCAAAACTGTCTTTTATATGACTGTGCAATCAATGGTTGTGTTGTAAAACAGCATCAAGGGTAATGAACTTAACCCCCAATGGTTAAGTTCATCCTATAAAGATGTTTAAATACTGGTTTGGTTTAGGTTTTAAATATCCAGATATTGTTATGAAACAACACTAGGGTAGATGAATTTGACCTTCTATAATGGTCAAATTCACCCCATATTAGGTGCTTAAACAGTAGATTGTCATCCCTTAAGGATACAAAAATGGGTAACCAACAGTGGCTTGAGAGTAGGGAATCTGAACCCTTCAAATGGTCAGATTCACCTCCTCCAGATTGCCCAAAGAATCAAAAATCACAGAACAGTTATGAGATGAATAGTACCTTTATGGAGTTGAATTTGACCCCTTTCTATGGTCAGATTCAGCCATGAAAGGCAAGAACCTATTCTGTCAAAAATGATGCAAGAATATCATCAAGGTTGGGTCGAACCCTTTTATGGTACGACTCATCCTACAAATGCTTAAGAAACCTATTGTATTACTGTCTTAGCACCAATTTTGAGACTTGTAGTTAAAACTGCTTTTATTTGTGTCCTTTTGATCAGTAAAGGGACTCAGATAGCAAGTATCTATAGAGATCCAAATTTAGCTTAATGTGGCATTATGATATGGAAAGTCTGACCCATTCATGGTCAGATCCACCCAATAATAATGCGTAAACAGTTGTAGAGTAATTAGATTATCGTTACAAAGGCATTAGGACATGAATCTGAACCCAATAAATGGTCAGAATCATGTCTTAAGAAANAAAATTACATTTCGTTTAGGTTTTTTCTATTTTTCATAAAGCTAAGTCAGCTGTTTTGTATTTTATGTTGTAAATATGGATTGGATACTGTATACTATTATTCCAGGTTCCTTACTCTTTTTTCTGCTAAATCCAGAATTGGGCCAGCTTGATGAAAGAACCCACTAAGGTTTTAATCAAGTTTAACCCCTTTTAGGCTATCAGGCCATGAGGGAGTAAACAGGCCCAAGGATTAGAGTTATCTGCTTTAAGAAGTAATACGATAAAAGTAGACATTCAACTCAAAGTATGAGTTTATATCCTAGGTAATCTATATGGAAACCTCCCTGTAAACAATAAATAGTTCTAGCTTACCAGTTCAATACCGAAAAACAGTAAATAAGGTTTTTGTATGCTTATAAGCGTAGGCACGAACCCAAATACTCATCCTTAGGCTAGCTAACTTAGTATTAGACAATTTCGAACACGTATATATCCTTTAGTCCAAAAATACTTCTCTTAGACTGAAGATTACCAAACTTAGAGAATAATCGACAATTGCTTCAAATAAGCACTTTAACTATCATGACCATAGTCATGATTATGTAATCCATACTCGGGTGCGGCAACTCATGTCCCCGACCCTCAACTTCAAACATTAATAAAATGTACATAGCAACCACGGGTGCATTTCATGTGACGTGTTTGTCGTGTGCTCAAAAAACAACAGGTGTACGCCATCGTGACTTGCCTAAAATAAATCCGTAAACGCCCTAATGATATTAAAAATAAAATTCTCCTTCAAATAAAAACATAATGAATACTCAAACATCGCCTCAAATAGGCATTATAAAACCGTCACGATCATAGTCTTGACTACATAACCTACACTCGAGAGTGGCAACTCGTGTCCCCGACTCTAGCTCAAAACAATAGTAAAAAATCAACATGTTATAAATTGCGGGTGCATTTCATGTGGCGCATTTACAATGTGTCCAAAAAAAAAATAATAACCAGTGCACGTCATCGTGACTTGTAATAAACTAATTCCATAAATATTAAAAGCGGCTAAAAGTGAAAAAGGGTAAAATGCACAATAGGTTTAAAAATATGTAAATCATCAAATAGTTTAGGCCAAATATTAATAGTTAAGCGACCGTGCTAGAACCACGGAACTCGGGAATGCCTAACACCTTCTCCCGGGTTAACAGAATTCCTTACTCGAATTTCTGGTCGCAGACAAATTAAAACAGAGTCTAAATTTCCTCGGTTTGGGATTTTAAATAACACGGTGTCCTGGAGCATCGTCAAAAATCCGGGTGGCGACTCTGAAAACTAAAAATAAATTCCAAATCTGAATAATGTCACTTAAATTGGAAAAACTCCCTTATTACCCTCACATGGGTGAAAAAGGAGGTGTGACACCATATTTCTCTAGTAGCCCCGTGAAAGCCTTGTTACAGAAGTGAGACCCACCATCACTAAGAATGGCTTTAGGAGTGCCAAACCGTGTGAATATGTTTTTCTTTAAAAATGGGGTCACACTCCTTGCCTCATTGTTCAGTAAGGCGATTTCTTCAACCCATTTGGACACATAGTCCACTGCTAGCAAGATGTATTTCATACCACACGAGCTCACAAAGGGACCCATAAAATCAATTCCCCACACATAAAAAATCTCGACTTCCATCACAAAGTGCATTGGCATTTCATGCTTCTTAGAGATTGATCCTTGCCTTTGACATTGGTCACAGGACTTGACCATTTGATTGGAATCATGGTAAAGCGACGACCAATAATATCCACATTCAAGTACCTTCGCCACCGTTCGATTTCCCCCCATGATAACCCCCAACCGGCGAGTCATGACATGCCTTTAGAATTTGCATAATCTCCTCTTCTGGAACACACCGCCTAATGATGTTATTAGCACAAATGTGTAACAAGAATGGTTCTTCCCAGTAGTATTGCCGACACTCTCTCAAAAACTTTCTCTTCTGATAAGCTTCCAATCCATCCGGAATAAGGTCGCTAACCAAGTAGTTAGCAATATCAGCATACCAAAGAGTAGATGAAGAAGACAATGCCAATATGTTTTCATCAGGAAAGGCATCATTGATGTCAAGATTCTCCTTCGTCCTGTCGTCTTCTTCGAGCCTAGATAAATGATCCGCCACTTGATTTTCTGTGCCTTTGCGATCCTTGACCTCAAAGTCAAATTCTTGCAATAAGAGGACCCATCAGATTAGTCTTGGTTTGGAATCTTTCTTCTCCATGAGATAGAGAAGAGCAGCATGTTTAGTGTAAATCACCACTTTAGACCCCAACAAATAAGCTCGAAATTTTTCAAAGGCATATACAATGGCAAGAAGTTCTTGCTCTGTCAAAGTATAGTTCACTTGAGCACCATTGAGCGTCTTGCTTGCATAATAGATAGGATGGAGAACCTTGTTATGCCTTTGGCCAAGCACTGCTCCAATAGCTACACCACTAGCGTCACATATGAGTTCGAGTGGAAGAGACCAATCCGGTGTGACAATAATGGGTGTCGTGGTGAGCTTCTCTTTTAGTTCCTCAAATGCCTTAAGACACTTTTCATCAAACACAAACTTGATGTATTTTTCAAGGAGCTTGAACATGGGATTTGCAATTTTTGAGAAGTCCTTAATAAAACACCGATAGAATTCGGCATGCCCCAAAACGCTTCAGACACCTTTTACCGAGGTTGGTGGAGGAAGTTTGGAGATGATTTCAATTTTTTCTCTGTCAACCTCTATGCCATGTTTTGAAATTTTGTGGCTCAAGACAATGCCTTCATCCACCATGAAGTGGCATTTCTCCCAATTTAGCACAAGGTTGGTTTCCTCACATCTCTTGAGTACTTGTCTAAGATTTTCAAGACAATGCTCAAAAGAATCACCTACCACCGAAAAGTCGTCCATGAACACCTCTAGGAAGTCCTCCACCATGTCCTAAAATATAGACATCATACACCTTTGGAAGGTATCCGGAGCGTTGCATAATCTAAACGGCATCCGGCTAAAAGCAAAAGTTCCATATGGTCAAGTGAATGTTGTCTTTTCTTGGTCCTCCAACGCTATGTTGATTTGGTTTTATCCGGAATATCCATCAAGGAAGCAATATAATGACCTTCCCGCTAGCCGATCAAGCATTTGATCAATAAAAGTAATAGGGAAATGGTCTTTGCACGTGGCACTATTAAGCTTCCGGTAGTCCATGTACACTCTCCACCCGGTGACCGTCCGTGTTGGGATGAGCTCATTCTTTTCATTGTGGATGACTGTCATGCCTCCTTTCTTCGCCACACATTGCACCGGGCTTACCCAAGAACTATCCGCAATGGGGTATACCACCCCGACATCCAACCATCTGATTATATCCTTCTTGACCACCTCTTTCATCTAAGGATTCAATCTCCTTTGGTGTTCAATACTCGGCTTAATTCCCTCCTCCAATTGGATTTTATGCTCACAAATTCTGGCGGGAATTCCTCATATGTCCGCTATTGTCCATCCAATTTCTTGTCGGTGTTCCCGCGAGACATTCAACAATTTACCTACCTGCACATCATCCAACAAAGGGGAAACAATTACGGGTAAAGTATCATTAGGGCCAAGAAATTTATACCTCAATGCGATGGAAGTGGCTTGAGCTCAAGTTGTGGCGGCTCAATGATGGAAGTCTTTGCGGGAGGAGTGGCTCTAAACTCTAAGTCAAGAGATAGCTTCTTCGGTGCATAAGTGTAGGACCCACGTCCTTCTAAAGCATTTACGGCTTCCACATACCCCTCCATGTCCTTACTATCAAAATTTACCAATATGGCCGCCAAGGCCTCACTGAGGAACTCTTCCTCCATCGTCATGTCACTAGCATCCTCGACCTCATCAACAACATCTATGACCGAGATCCCTTCATATGCATTCGGCAACTTCAAACCCTTACTAGCTTGGAAGGTGACTTCCTCATCATTCACTCGGAACTTGATTTCATTTCGTTCTGAGTCCATCAAAGCTCTTCCTATAGCAAGGAATAGTCTTCCCAATATGATAGGAATTTCCTTGTCAACCGCACAATCAAGGATAACAAAGTCGGTCGGGAGAAGGAACTTCCCCACTTTCACTAAGACATCATCAACGATACCCACGGGTCTCTTGATTGAACGGTCGGCCATTTGCAATCTCATACTCATAGGTCTAGGCAAACCCAATCCCGTTTGCTTGTAAATAGCAAAAGGCATCAAATTGATGCTAGCCCCATTATCACAAAGTGCTCTTGCAAAATCTCTCAACCCGATAGTACATGGGATGGTAATGCTCCCGGGTCTTCCTTCTTCTCAACGGTTGTCGTAGCAATAATAGAACTAACCCGGTGAGTCATACTCACCAATTCATTCTTGGTAGATCTCTTCTTGGTCATCAAGTCCTTTAAGTATTTGGCGAATCCCGACATCTCTTGGAAAGCCTCCAAGAACGGGATGTTCACCGATAATTGCTCCAAATTATCATAAAACTTCTCGAACTTGCTATCATCTACCCTTCTTTCAAGCCTTTGAGGGAAAGGAGGAGTAGGTCGAGGGATTGGTGGAGGAGCTTTTGGGGTCTCCTTCACCTTTTCCTTAACCTCTTCACGCTTTTCTTTTTGGACTTTCACCTCTTGGGAGGGCTTCTCACTTTCAACAACAACCGACACTTCAGCTTGTGCCTCAACTTCTTGCTCACGATCATCCACTTCAACTACTTGTTCACTTTCATCTTGAAGTACTTTCCCGCTTCTAGTAGTAATAGCCATGCAATGAGAAGATGGACCACTTGCATTCCCCTTTGGGTTGGAAATTGTATCACTTGGAAGAGTACCTTTGAGCTTTGGATTTTGTTCTCTTGACAAGTCTCGCATTTGCATCTCAAGATTTTGTATAGAGGCGGTATGTGACCCCACGATTTCGGACATGTTCTTCATTGTAGCATCGCCTCTCTCTTGATTTTGCAAGATCTTTTCAAGCATTCCTTCCAACTTGGGTTCATTTGAAGGACCCCCCTTGTAATATTGCCCCTTCGGTGGAACATAGGGGTTGGAACTCCGGTTGGCATAGTTGTTATTGTTGTTGTTCCAATTACCTTGACTTGACCCACCTTGATCATGCGCCAATTTTGTTGGCCTTTCCCTTGCGGGTTTGGCCTCCATTGATTTTGTTGGCAACACCCACCTTTAGGATTAGGACATAGTTGGCTTCTTCGAATTCTTGATTTCCCATTGGTTGCATATCTTCCACAACATTTACCTTCTTTGTCTGGATTTCCGTGAACATCTTGGTTAGCACATCAATGTTTGTGGAAATCCCGACAATCAATTGGTCTCTCTCTTGGTTTTCTTTGATCATGTTGTTTAGAGACGGAGTACCATAAGAAATTCCACCACTAGCATCTTCAGAATGCCATGCTTGATTGTGTTTGGCCATTTTATCCAAAATCTGCATAATCCGGGTGAATGATTTGTCCATGAAAGATTCGTCTGCTGCATTTTTTGCTATGGACTGGGACAATGGACCCAAACCCATGTATAACTTCTCCATCAAAATAGCATTCGAAAAACCATGGTTCGGTGACCTCACTAAGTATAACTTGAATCGGTCTCACGCTTCATGTAAGTGTTCTCCTGGTAGTTGTTTGAAGAAGAAGATTTTATCTCTAAGTTCAGACTTCTTGCTCTATGGGAACCACTTGGACAAGAAGGCACAGACAAGTTCGGGCCAAGAAGTGATAGATTGAGGTGGTAGATTTTGAATCCACTTTCTAGCTTCTCCAGTCAATGAGTATTTGAATACTCGCAATCTCAGGGCATCGTCTGTTACATTGTCCTGTTTATGCATGGCGCACACACCCAAGAAATTCCTAACGTGTTGTGTTGGATCATCATCAGTAGATTTTCTGAATAATCCTTCTGCCTTAAGCATTAGGATTAACCCGTGCTCCACTTTGAATGTAGCAGCTTCAACCCGTGGATGAAGGATAGCGTTGGTATCATCAAGATATTCCTCAATGTCCGCAAAGGGATTCTCCTCTTCATCATAATCGACCATTCTTACCTAGCACACCAAGAAAAGCAAGCAACATGTGATGGAATAGAAAAGATGTAAAGTAAAGTGCACACTAGTTAGTAATTTCAAAACCGTATTCCCCGGCAACGACGCCAAAATTTGATACGCTCAAATTACACTTTAAAATACTGTAAAACGGTCAATGTCAAATATAGTAACCCAAATAGGTTGGGTTCGAATCCCACAGGGAATAGGCGTGAAACTTTTACTTGAGTAGTGTGAAGCTTAACTTAAATCGTATTTCTATTCTGTTAGAGTAACAAGAGTATTGTAGTTGATTGTATGATAATTGGGTGAACTAGTAACAAATATGATTATATAAGATTGTAATTAATTTGGTAAACTAAATCAAGGTTGTGTCCCCTTCAATGAAATATAATGCTATCGGTGTTAATATGATATATTTCTAATGGAAGGTCCTTTTGATATGCAAATGATTTCTAAATAACTACCCAATATTTTCCAATAGTTGGGTAGTATTTTCTCATTATGATTTTTCCAAATATAAAAGAGTTGAATTTAAGAGTAATCAATTTATGCCAAATAAAAATAAAACCCACTTATTCCTAAGTGATTCTATTAAACAAGATTTAAAACCTTGAGTCTTTGATATTTATTTCTACCAAACCCTAACTCACTTTTCCAAGTAAAGAAAGAATATAATGGCACTTGTTAATGTTTGCAACCACCAACAATAAATGAAGAACGAGGAGTAAATAAATATCAACCAACCATTATATATATATTCAATGTTAAACACCCATTGACATTACATCCATTTAGGGTCCACAACATTAGTATTTAAAGTTAGCTACACATGTTAAAATACAAAAAGAAGAGAATATTAAGTGTCATAGTGCTTACAAAAGTGCAAGATTCTTCACTTTCAAAGCTTCCATAAGATGGGACTATTCAAAGTTTGGATTCTAGCTCCTTTTCCAGACCAGATATCCCCCACAAACCCCAATAAATCTATTTATAGTGGGCTACTCGAGGCCAATTTCTGGACAAAATGCCCTTCTAGGTCAATTATGCGACCGCATTTTTGTCGCATAACATATATGCGATCCGCATTCTCTTCAAGTCCATCGCATCTTCGAAACCCTAGGTTCCAGGATGTCGCCGCATTCTGGTTATACGGTCAACATTGTTGATATACGACCGCATAATGTCATCGCAATTGTGATCTCAGCAACTTCTACAGGAGGTTTGTGATCCATTATGCGGCCCGCAAACCTGTTATGCGGTCGTGTAATGGACCACATTTCTTTCACTTGTATTTGGCCAAACTAACTGTTGGACTTTACGGTCCCCTGAGCATTATGCGGTCCGCGTGTTGGATTTGCGGTCCACATTTTCAACTCTGCGATCGCATTCTGCCTCTTTCTTGTCCTTTTGCGGCTTTTTGATTCCATTTCCATGTTTTTGGGTCCAAAGCCTCATGCACTGCAAAATATCAAAATTACATAAGTATAACAGACAATTGCATTTAAAATGAGCTACAATCTAAGCGATTGGTATTAAATACGCCAAAATTCTCCAGCACATCTACTCCCTTTGTAAGGAGCTCGAAATAACAAGGTCCGGGTTGGAGATAACCTCGGCTGATGCAGACGAGAAGGTGGCCCAATACAAGGCCGATTTTGAAGTAGTTGAGACCAGCCTGAAGACCAATGTCGAGTACACGAGGCGGCTATCCCGAAGGGATACCCTCGAAGAAATCCGTGCCCAAGGCTTTGACCTATCTGGAAAGATCGACGAGGTAAAAAGACTTGAGGTCCAGGTTAAGAAGCTAGTCGAACCCCGAGGTGAAGAGGGATCCGAGGGCTCTGAAGAATCCGAAGTCCCCGACGGTTCTGGTGACGAGTCGGGTCCCGGTGAAGATCAAGTGTAGATGCCTTAGGATTTTGTTATGTTTTTTTATACTGTACATATATTTTGTTGAGGCCATTTTTGTTGGGCCTTCGTAAGGATATTCCAAAATATATAAAAAATTTCCCTTTAGGAAATTTCAAGTCTATTATCTTAGCATCTTTTTACAATTGCAAACATTTCTAATGCCTTAGAACATAATCAAACGTAGTAATATGTCATTTTTCAGAGGTCCCAACAAAACCTGTCCTCGATGCAAGTTTTGCTCGAAACTTGTGGAAACTGGGAGTGACAGGAACCCAAGATTCTTGCTTAAATGTTTCTATACTATATCTTTTCCAAGGTATCCTTTGAACATGTTTATAATTTTGTTGAAGGCCTTACGTTTTTATTATGAGCTTCAGACGTGCTGAGAAGAAGTTGTTTGCATGGATGTGCACATTAGTTCGGGCGCGAGGAATGGAGCATGACTTCGACTCAGACCCCGACTAGATGTTCAGGGAATTTTTCTTTACCTTATGTTTTTTTACTGTGTGTCATGGGGACATGACACAACTTAAAGTATGGGGTGGGGGATATTTGTATGTATTTATGTATGTATGTATGTATATTAGCTTTCTTTTTGTTAGTTTTAGTAGTTAGAGATAGAAAGGAAAACAAATTGAAAAAAAAAACCATAAAAATTTGAAAAAATATTCGACTTTTCCCGATGATGGGTATCATCGACAGGTTTCTTGAGGTATTAAAGTCGAAAGAAAAAAAAAGATTTTCTTTTGTAGGTTGTGTAATAATTCTCCCTTGGTTTTTCTTTGTGTCGCGGTTCTTTTTCAAGGTTTTTGTTTGAACCGAGTGTAGTTAGTTTTTATTTTTGTTAGGTGTAGGAAACCTTGTGCTATCATTTGAATGGAAGGCAATATCTCTTGACTTTATTATGCCTTAAGAATAGTGAGTGATATAGTTGTGACGCTTAGCTCAGTTTTCCACTCTTATATAAATACCTTAAATTGTATGATCTTAACTTTGCTTAACTGCTCTGTCTAGTAGAGTCTTGTTTATAAGTGTGTTTTGATCAAGTATTGGTTCTTTGCCTAGGTATGCTCCCACTATTGTAGCTAAGATAAAGGATCGGGTTCACCGATTTGTGATGGGGTTGGAGTTGCACCTGCTTAACGGTTGTATGTTGGTCTCACTTTAGCTAGGCCTGGATATTTCTCGTACTCAAGCATACGCTCATAGTGTAGGGGAGCGTAAGAAGAAGCAGAGGGCTGATCGTAAGCATGATAGGGGTTATAGTAGGAGAACGAGTTCTTCGGGTCCTTCTGGTGAGTTTCGAGGTGGTCAGAGACAACAATATCCGAGGTAGCCAACCCAGTTATCGGCTAGCGCACCCCCTCAGTTTTTCAGTAGGATTTGTTTGTTCCACATATTCAGGGCCTAGTCAGAATTTCAGGGCCTCAAGTTCTCAGTATATGGGTGAGTCAAGTCAGATGAGGCCGCCCTTGCCACGATGTGCTCAGTGTGGTAAGCATCATGTCGGTCAGTTCCTTATGGGGTTGGGTGTTTGTTATATTTGTGGTTATCCAGGCCACATTATGAGAGATTGTCCGTGTTTGTTATACTTGTGGTTATCCAGGCCACGTTATGAGAGATTGTCCGACGAGAGATGGTGTAGGTATAGTTCAGCTATCAAGATCTATAGCTAGTTTGTCATCATCAATACGCCCCCCTGGCCAAGTTCACAAGCACCAATCAGTCATGGTAGAGGCAGAGGTAGAGCATCTAGCTCGAACGGTCCTCATAACAGCATTTATGCCTTAGCAGGTCGAGAGGATCAGGAGTCTTCACTTGATGTTGTTACAGGTATATTATCAGTCTCCTCATATGATGTATATGCATTGATTGATCCAGGTTTCACCTTATCGTATGTCACTCTTTTAGTTGCTAGTATGTTTGGTAGAACCTGAGTTAGTTAAACCTTTTTAGATGTCCACACCTAATGGGGATCCAGTTATAGCTAGGCGGGTATATAGAGATTTTATAGTAGTAATTCATAGTCGTTCTACAGTAGCAGACCTAATTGAGTTAAATATGGTAGAATTTGATGTTATAATGTGTAAGCCTCCGTAAAAATTTCACCTAAAACTCAGTATTTTAAGATGTGTATGCTCTTATTGATCCCGGTTCCACCTTGTCCTATGTTATTCCTTATGTTGCTATGGAATTCGGGATAGAACCAGAATAACTTCATGAGTTGTTCTCTATATATACTCCAGTTGGTGACTGCGTTATTGCCGCGCGGGTTTATAGAGGTTGTGTTTTCACTGTGTGTGGTCTGGATACCATATCTGACCTTATTGAATTGGGGATGGTTGATTTTGATAAAATAATGGGGATTGATTGGCTTTATTCATGTTTTTTCAAGCTCGATTGCCGAACTAGAACTATGAGACTTGAATTTCCTAATGAGACAGTTGTTGAATGGAAGAGGGATAATGTGGTTCCAAAGGGCAGTTTTATCTCTTATATTAAGGCCACAAAGATGATCAAGAAATGGTGTATTTACCATTTGGTACGGGTTACAGACAGTGATGCTGAGGCACCTACCCTTGAGTCTGTACCAGTTGTGAATGAGTTTCTGGATGTCTTTCCAGATGAGCTCACTGGAGTACCGCCAAATAGGGAGATTGATTTTGGGATTGATGTGATGCCTGGCACGCAGCCTATATCTATTCCGCCTTACAAAATGGAACTAGCAGAACTGAAGGAGCTAAAGGAACAATTCAACGATTTATTAGAGAAGGATTTCATCCGTCCGAGTGTGTCGCCTTGGGGCGCACCAGTTCTCTTTGTGAGAAAGAAAGATGGATCATTGTGGATGTGTATTGACTATCGGCAGCTCATCAAAGTCACAATTAAAAATATGTACCCATTACCTATGATAGATGATTTCTTTGATCAATTACAAGGTTCTAAGTACTTCTCCAAAATTGATTTACGATTCGGGTATCACCAATTGAGGATCAGGGAGCAGGATATTCTGAAAACAGCTTTCAGGGCCCGGTATGGGCACTTTGAATTTCTGGTAATGTCTTTTGGGCTAAAAAATTCCCCAACAACTTTCATGGATCTTATGAATCGGGTATCCAAGCCTTTTCTTGACTCATTCGTGATAGTTTCATTGACGATATCCTTGTCTATTCACGGAGTCCAGAGGACTATGTCGATCACCTAAGGGTTCTATAGACTCTTCACCAGCACCATTTGTATGCGAAGTTTACGAAATGTGAATTTTTGCTTGAATCCGTTACATTCTTGGGTCATGTCATCTCTAGAGAATGAATTAAGGTTAATCCTAAAAAGATTGCGGCGGTGAAGAATTGTCTTAGACCTACAACTCCAACAAATATTCATAGTTTCTTGGGCTTAGCAGGGTATTACAAGTTGTTTGTTGAGGGGTTTTCTACTCTTTCCTCCTAGTTGACTAAATTGACGTAGAAAGTGGTTAAGTTCCAATCGTCCGATGCTTACGAAAGGAGCTTTCAGGAGTTTAAATCAAGATTGGCCACGGTGCCGTTGTTGACTCTACTAGAGGGTATAGATGGTTTCGTGGTATATTGTGATGCTTCAAGGATCGGTCTTGGGTTTGTACTAATGCAACACGGCAAGTTATAGATTATGCTTCTAGACAACTCAAGAATCATGAAAATAACTATCCAGCACATGACTTAGAACTTGCGGTGGTGGTTTTGCATTGAAGATTTGGCGTCATTATCTGTATGGGGTCCATGTGCATGTGTTCACGAACCACAAGAGCCTTCAATATACTTTCAAGCAGAAGGAGTTGAATCTGAGGTAAAGAAGATGGTTGGAGTTACTCAAAGACTACAACATCGATATTCTATATCACCCGGGAAAAGACAATGTTGTGGTGGATGCTCTTAGCCGAAAATCTATGGGTAGTTTGGCTCACTTGGAGGCATGTCAAAGGTTGTTGGCTAGGGAGGTTCACCAGTTAGCTAGTTTGAGAGTTCATCTTGTGGACTCTAATGATGGAAGGGTAATTATGCAGAATAGGGCTGAATCATCGCTTGTGGAAAAGGTGAAGGAGAAGTAATACAATGATCCATTGTTAGTAAATCCGAAGGAGGGGATTGATAAACATAAGACTACTGCATTTACTCTTGGCATGAATGATGGTATGCTAAGGTACCAAGGGCTGCTATTTTCCGAATGTAGATGGTCTCCGGGAAAGGATTATGACAGAGGCTCACACTTCTAGGTATTCCATGCACCCGGGTTCTACGAAGATGTATCATGATCTTCACGAATATATTGGTGGAATGACATGAAGAATAATGTAGTGGACTTTGTGGGAAAATGTCCAAACTATCAACAAGTGAAGGTCGAGCATCAACGGCCTAGTGGGTTGGCACAGAATATAGAAATTCTAATGTGAACGTGGGAAATGATTAATATGGACTTTGTGGCAGGACTACCACGCACTCCACGCAAGTTTGACTCAATTTGGGTGATCGAGGACCGACTCACGAAATCAGCACACTTCTTACCAGTTAAATCTACCGACACAGCAGAACTGTACGCTCAGTTGTATATCGAGGAAGTAGTCAATCTTCATGGCACTCCAGTTTCCATCATTTCTGATCGAGGGGCTCAGTTCACGGCCAATTTTTGGGAGAATTTTAGATCCACAAATCGACGGAAAAGCAGAGCGGACTATTCAGATGCTTGAGGACATGTTGCGTGCTTGATTTCAAGGGTATCTGGGACAATCATTTATCATTCATAGAGTTTGCTAATAACAACAACTTCCATGCTAGTATTCAGATGGCACCATTTGAGAAATTATATGGTAGGAGATGTAGATCTTCCATTGGGTGGTTCGAGATTGGGGAAGCTGATTTGATAGAGCCAAACCTCGTGTATCAGGCCATGGAGGAGGTTAATATCATAAAGGAGGGGTTGAAAACTGCTCAGAGTCGTCAAAAATCCTATTGAGATGTTCGTCGCAGAGACTTTAAGTTCAAAGAAGATGATTGGGTATTCCTAAAGGTTTCCCCCATGAAGGGTATTATGCGGTTTGGAAAGAAGGGGAAATTGAGTCCGTTGAGACCATAGAGGTTAATGAAGAACTGTCATATGAAGAGATTCTAGTTCCATTCTTGATAGGCAAGTCTAAAGTTGAGGAATAAAGAAATTTCTTCCGTGAAGTGTTATGGAGAAACCAGCAGGTTGAAGAGGCCACTTGCAAGCCGAGGAAGAAATGAAGAAGAAGTATCCTTACTTGTTTGAATAAACTGTGAAATCCTCTCTTTTTATGATCTTGTCACCTATGAATTTTGTATAACTTGTTCAGTTAATGTAAAGGTGTTCCTTTTGATTATATGTTGCTTATGAGGCCACAGTTGGTATTGTTATGAGTTTTGTTCATCGCTGGGTTGTGCATATATTTGTAAGATGTGCTTCTGAGGCTCTCTGACAGATGGATAGGCGCAGTTACAAAGGAGACTCTGGTTAAATTTTTGGAAATTTTGGTAGTTAGTCAAAAATTTTGATTGTTGGTGTGTAGTGTGGTAATTGAGTTGCATCGGATGCTAATGGTGAACTTTGACCCTCATTCGAGGAGGAATGATCTTAAGTGGGGGAGGATGTAAGGCCCCATAAAAATTCCACCTAAAACCCGGGATTTCGTGGCGCCGAGTTAGGCTTATGTGTTAAAGATCATAGAGATCGCCTCAGTATGAAATTTTTGGGTTGAACAGTGCAGTAAGAAGTTAAAGAAAAATGTTGGAAGAAATAAGGAATTTATGTGGCCCATTATGCGGCCATAGAGTGAGGCAGTCATTTGGGCCATTTTTGGTGTCATTTTTGCAGCCCATTATGCGACCACAGAATCATTTTATGGGCCGCACTTTGATCGCATATCCAACTTTGACATTTGGCATATGGGAGTTCTGCGGTGCATTTTGTTATCGCATAACAGGTCTTCGGACCGCATACTGGTCGCAGACTGAAGCAAAATAGTTCCAGTTTTGAGGGCCATTATGCGACCCATTTTTCGGACCGTAAAATATGCGACCGCAGATCCTGTTCCTGGGCTTCATTTTGGGGTTTTTATAACCCGGCCCAATATCTTTATATAAGCATTTTGGATCATTTTTCTTCTAAAATCTGATACTTTTGGGATTGAGAGAGAGAGCTTAGAGTGGGGAAGTGTTCTTCAACCTATTACCCACCAATTCTTTCCTAAATCATTGAAGATTAACAAGGAAATTCACTAAGTCTTCACCTTAAAGGTAAGAATCTATGCTCCAGCTCTTAACTTCGAAATTCTACTAAAAATGAGTAATTAGCAAAACCATCCTTGGGTAAGGGAGTTGTTATCTTGCATGCATGTGTGATGAAAGAGTGTAAGAGGATTGTGAGCTAAAAAAGGTAATAAATGGGGTGTGGGATGATGGAATCTTTCACAAAAGGGTCTTATGCACACCTAGTATCTAATAATGTGCTCAAATGAGCTAGAATCATGATCATCTTTCTAATTTTTGGTTCCACTTGTTATATTCCTAAAATAGATCGAAGGTTCTATGAGCTCCGGAATGTAGTAGAATTTAAGGGAGCTCTATTAAGGTATATATGGCTGAACCCCCCCCCCCCCTTCTTAGAATTGAACCCTTTGGTGTTCATGAAATCAGTGTAAGTCCCAAATTTATCGTTGTATGAATTGCTATTCCGAATGTGATTGCATTGAAAAAAATATATGCAATATGCGTTCCTGTATTTTCATCATGCCATCGTATTTCTTGAGGATGTGTTAAAATATGGGATATATGCTACAAATTCCTAGACTTCAAGTCAAATTCAAATAAAGATTGTTATGCCAATTGTGTGAAAAGCCTCTATGTGCTTTAGATTCTAATTTTTTCACGTGCATAATATAAATCTTAAATGAAAGGCCTTGTTGTTGATGATATGATAATAATGTAGAATGTGGAAAAGAACTTGAATTATAAAGTGCCGCCAAGTGCAAAGTATGATATAACAATTGTGTCCACTAATGCTGATGAACTGGAAACCGTGAAAGAAGTATGAAATGAGATGATTGATAGAAAAATGTAAATGTCTCGGGCGAGACGGCCTAGCCGATCGGGCTGTGATCGGACACCATGCCGCACATATGGTGGTAATTGTGCTGGAAATTGAAACTGGAATTTGAGAATGAAATTGTGATTATGGTTGATGTCTCAAATGAGACGACCCAGCCGATCGGGTCGTGATCGGACTCCGCGTAAGAATGCGGTGGTATTGTGGATGATGGGTTTATCAGTATTAGAGATGTCCCAACCTAATGTTATGGAAATTTACTTGCAAGCTTATGTGATTCTTAATTGACATTGTGGTCCTTTTTAAGGCTTTTATTGATTTTATGATTACTTCCTTCTTGTAGTATTGTTCATTCTAATGAGATGGTGTTTAGTTATACATACAAGTAATATTTTACAGTACTAACGTCCCTTTTGCCGGGGGAGCTACATATTTAAATGGATGTAGGTGGTTCCATAGCAGACAATGTTGATCGCAGCTAGTGGTGCATCCTCTTCCCAGCAGACTCGGTGAGCCCCAAACTTCATCCTAGGGTCTTGTATTATATCTTTTGCTATGTTGTAGTCACTTTTGAGGTATAGCCCGGTCCTTGTCACCTTAGACATTTTGTGGGTTGTGTATGGTTGCTATAAAGGTCAGACGGATTTATGTTGTGTTTTGGACTCTTGTTCCACTAAATTGTAAAATGTATGTATTTTGGAACATAGCAATGATGTGGAAACAAAATGAAATAAATTAGTAATGTTTATATATATAACCATTCTATTGTTTAACTAATGGAAATGCGCCTTCTCTTGATCATAAGCGAGTTGGGTAGAAAGTGTCTAGCTGGCTTGCTTGACCGGGTCCACTCGGTTGAGCACCGGTTGCGCTTCCCGAGTTTGGGGCATGACAAACTTGGTATCAGAGCCTAAGGTTTTAAAGTTTCCTTCTTATCGATGTGTTTTCGACCACATCTATAAGTTGGAGGCCACTTGGACATTTAGTAATAAACCCTTCTTTGATTGTTCATATTGTGCGGTGGAGCTGGTTGTGAAATTGTTCCCCATCTAACTCGTGCATTACTCTAATTTTCTGTATATGGCACCTAAGAAGAGAGTAAGAACTGGCCAAGGAGCCGATGCCACCCCAGGAGTGGTTGTGGAATCTCGACTTGCTGATGCGGGTCAGCACCCGAGGGGTGAGGATAATCGCTCGACTACACTGCATGAGTTCATTACACCTGAACAGATTGCACCAGTTCCTACATCTACTAAGGGTGTCAGGATCCCTCCCACTGATATTCTGGTTCCACCTCTAGCCCCAACTTCCGGTTCTGGTATTTCTGATGGGGAGCTATTCAAATGTTGGCTCAGATGGTGGCTTCCTAGGTCCAGAGATCTAATGTTTCCCTACTTCTTCTAGCTAGCAAGGGGATTCTTCCAATTCCAAGGTAAACTTGTTCCTCCAGTTAGATCCTCCAGTGTTCACGGGTGCTAATCCTATGCAGGACCCCTAGGATTTTATTAATGAGATGCACAAGACTCTTAGAGTTAGGCGTGCAACTGATATACAGGGAATGGAGTTGGCCGCCTACCGCCTGAAAGGGGTAGCCAATTCATGGTTTGAGTTGTGGGAGGATGAGGAGGGGAGCCCTCCTGCGAGGTGGAGTGAGTTTGTTGACGCCTTAATGGATCATTTCCTACCTTCTTAGAAAAAGGCAGCCCGTACAGCTGATTTTGAGAATCTAAAGCAAGGTAGAAGGAGTGTGTGGGAGTACCACATGAAGTTCGCACGCCTATCCAAGTATGATATTCATATGTTACCCACTATTGATGCCAGGGTGCGCCGATTAGTTCATGGCCTTAGTTCTTTTGTTTTTAATGAGGCTTCTACAGCTGCCTTGAATTTTGATATGAACTATGGGAAGATAGTGGCATTTTCTTAGGCCACAGAGAGCCGTAAGTTGAAGAATAGGATGGAGTGAGTGGGTAGAAGCAAGGCCCGGTCCACAGGCAACTTCGGGGAGTCATTTGGTGGGGAAGATCAGCTTTTAGGGGAGGTTCATCATGGCCATCCTAGTCTGTTGCTCAGTCTTCAGCCAGTGCACCGCCATCAGGGCCTAGTCAGCAGCAGTAGTGGAGTCGTTTCAGTCCTAGTTAGGGCAACAAAGGACCCCACCAACAGGGTCGGTCAGGAGGGAGATCCCAGCAGCAGCGGAGGCCCCTATTCCCTAGGCGTGGGAAGATGAACTTGGAGATTTGCTACATGGACTTATCTATATGCTACGAGCGCGGATTGAGGGGCCATATGCAAAGAGAGTGTCGTTTATCCCGCTAGGGTGCGGGCCGGAGCACAACACATCCATCCAGTCCAGCAGCTGCTACATCCTTAGCACCCTCTCCAACTCGAGGCACTCTAGCACCCACAGGGTGTGGTACATCTAGGGTTGGTGCACAGAGTTCGGGAGGACCCAGTCGTTTTTATGCTATGAGTGGTTGCCAGAGTGTGAAGGTTTCTCCAGATGTTGTCACAGGTATTTGACTGTTCAATCTCATGATGAGTATGCCCTTATTGATCTCGGTTCCAACTTGTCCTATGTTACTCCTTATGTTTCTATGGAATTCGGGATAGAACCGGAACAGCTTCATGAGTCATTCTCGGTATCTACTCAAGTTGGTGAGTCTATTTTGGCCCCGCGGGTTTATAGAGATTGTGTTGCCACTATGTGTGGTCGGATACCATAGTTGACCTCATTGAATTGGGGATGGTTGATTTTGATATAATTATGGGGATGGATTGGCTTTATTCATGTTTTTCCAAGCTTGATTGCCGAACTAGAGCTATGAGACTTGAATTTCCTAATGAGCCAAATGCTGGATGGAAGGGGGATAATGTGGTGCCAAAGGGCGATTTTATCTCTTATAATTTTGTCCGAGTTACGGACACTGATGGTCGAGCACCTATGCTTGAGTCTGTACAAGTTGTGAATGAAATTTCGGATGTCTTAGATGAGCACTCTGGAATTCCACCAGACAGGGAGATTGATTTGGGATTGATGTAATGCCAGGCGCGCATCCTATATTTATTCCACCTTACAGAATGGCACCAGGAGAACTAAAGGAGCTAAAGGAATGATAAAAGGAATTGTTAGAGAAGGATTTCATCTGATTGAGTGTGTTGCCTTGGGGCGCACCGATTCTCTTGTGAGAAAGAAAGATGGATCGCTACGAATGTGTATTGACTATCGGCAGCTCAAAAAAGTCACAATAAAAAATAAGTACCCATTACCTATGAGAGATGATTTTTTTGATCAATTACAAGGTACTAAGTACTTATCCAAAATTGATTTACGATCTGGGTATCACCAATTGAAGATGAGGGAGCAGGATATTCCAAAAATAGCTTTTAGGACCCGGTATGTGCACTTTAAATTTTTTGTAATGTCTTTTGGGCTAACAAATGACACGGCAGCTTTCATGGATCTTATGAATCGGTTTTTTAGGTCTTTTCTTTACTCCTATGTGATAGTATTCATTGACGACATCCTTGTCTATTCATGGAGTCGAGCGGACCATGCCGATCACCTCAGGGCAGTTCTGCAGACTCTTCATCAGCACCAATTTTATGCGAAGTTTACGAAATGTGAATTTTAGCTTGAATGTATTACACTCTTGGTTCATGTCATCTCTAGATAAGGAATTAACATTAATCCTCATAATATTGCGCTTAAGAATTGACCTACACCTACAACTGCAACAGTGATTCGCAGTTTCTTGGGCTTTGTAGGGTATTATATGTAGTTTGTGGAGGGGTTTCAACTTTTGCGTCTCTGTTGACTAATTTGACGCAGAAAGTGGTTAAGTTCCAATGGTCTGATGCTTGCGAAAGGAGCTTCCAAGAGTTGAAATCAAGATTGACCACAGCGCCGGTGTTGACTCTACCAGAGGGTACAGATGGGTTCGTGGTATATTGTGATGCTTCAAGGATCGATCTTGGGTGTATATTAATGCAACGCAATAAGGTTATAGATTACGCTTCTAAACAACTCAAGAATCATGAAAATAACTATCCAGCACATGACTTAGAACTTGCGGCGGTGATTTTTGCAATGAAGATTTGGCGTCATTATCTGTATGGGGTCCATGTGGATGTATTCATGGACCACAAGAGCCTTCAATATATTTTCAACCAGAAGGATTTGAATCTGAGACAAAGAAGATGGTTGGAGTTACTCAAAGACTACGACATCAATATTCTATATCACCCGGGAAAAGCCAATGTTGTGGCGGATGCTCTTAGCCAGAAATCTATGAGTAGTTTGGCTCACTTGGAGGCATGTCAAAGGTCATTGGAAAGGGAGGTTCACCAGTTATCTAGTTTGGGAGTTCGTCTTGTGGAGTCTAATGAAGGAGGGGTAATTGTGCAGAATAGGGATGAATCATCTCTTGTGGCGAATCATCGCTTGTGGCGGAGGTCAAGGAGAAGAAATAAAATGATCCATTTTTGGTACAGCGGAAGGAGGGGATTCATAAACATAATACTATGGCTTTTGCTCTTGGAATGAATGATGGTACGCTATGTGTTCCGAATGTAGATGGTCTCCGGGAAAGGATCATGACCGAGGCTCACATTTCTAGGTATATCATGCAGCCGGGTTCTATGAAGATGTATTATGATCTCAATGAAATCTATTGGTGGAATGACATGAAGAATAATACATCAGACTTTGTGGCAAAATGTCAAAACTGTCAGCAAGTGAAGGCCGAGCATCAAAGGCCCGGTGGGTTGGCACAGAATATAGAAATTCCAATGTGAAAGTGGGAAATGATTAATATGGACTTTGTGGAAGAACTACCGCACTCTGCACAAGTTTGACTCAATTTGGGTGATCGGGGACTGACACGCGAAATCAGCACACTTCTTACCTGTTAAATCTACCAACACAACAGAACAATATGCCCAATTGTATATCAAGGAAGTATTCAGGCTTCGTGGAACTCCAGTTTAAATCATTTTCGATCGAGGAGCTCAGTTCACGGCTAATTTTTGGCAGAAATTTCTGCAAGGTTTGGGTATTCAGGTAAATTTCAACACAACCTTTCATCCACAGGCCGACAGGCAAGCAGAGCGGACTATTCAGACACTTGAGGACATGTTTCGTGATTGTGTTCTTGATTTCAATGGTAGCAGGGATGATCACTTTGCAACTTATATAGTTTGCATATAACAACATCTTCCATGATAGTATTCAGATGGAACCATTTGAAGCATTTTATGGTAGGAGATGTAGATCTCTCATTAGGTTGTTCGAGATTGGGGAAGCTGAGTTGATAGGGACAGACCTCGTGCATCAGGACCCCTAGGATTTTATTAATGAGATGCACAAGACTCTCAGAGTTATGCGTGCAACTGAGATAGAGGGAGTGGAGTTGGCCGCCTACCGCCTGAAATGGGTGACCTATTCGTGGTTTGAGTTGTTGGAGGACTCCCGTGAGGAGGGGAGACCTCCAGCGAGGTGGAGTGAGTTTGCTGACGCCTTATCATTTCCTGCCTTCTTAGATAAAGGCAGCACATGCAGCTGATTTTGAGAATCTAAAGCAAGGTAGCAGGAGTGTGTGGGAGTACCACATGAAGTTCGCACGCCTATCGAAGTATGATATTCATATGTTGCCCACTATGGAGGCCAAGGTGCGCCGATTTGTTCAGGGCTTTAGTTCTTTGGTTATTAATGAGGCTTCTATAGCTACCTTAAATTCTGATATGAACTATGGTAAGATGGTGGCATTTTCTCAGGCCACAGAGAACCGTAAGTTGAAGAATAAGATGGAGCGAGAGGGTAGAAGCAAGGCTGAGTCCACGGGAAACATCAGGGAGTCATTTGGTGGGGAAGATCAGCTTTTAGGGGAGAGTCATCAGGGCCATCCCAGTCTGTTGCTCAGTCTTCAACTAGTGCACCGCCATTAGGGCCCATACAGCAGTAGTAGTGGAGTCGTATTAGGCCCAATTAGGTCACTAGGGGACCCCACCAGCAGGGTCGGTCAAGAGGGAGATCCCAGTAGCAGCGGAGGCCCCTATGCCCTAGGTGTGGGAAGATGCACTTGGATATTTTCTACATGGACTTACCCATATGATACGGGAGCGGATTGAGGGGCCATATCCAAAGAGAGTGTCATTTATCCAGCCAGAGTGCGGCCGGGGCACAACACAGCCATCCAGTCCTGTAGCTGCTACATCCTCAGCACTCTCTCCAGCTCGAGGCACTCCAGCACCTGCAGTGCATAGTACATCTAGGGGTAGTGCACAGAGTTCAGGAGGAGCCAGTCATTTTTATCCTATGAGTGGTCGGTAGAGTGTGGAGGCTTCTCCAGATGTTGTCACAGGTATACTGACTGTTCAATCTCATGATGTGTATGCCCTTATTGATCCTGGTTCCACCTTGTCCTATGTTACTGCTTATGTTGCTATGGAATTCGGGATAGAACCGAAAAAGCTTCATGAGTCGCTCTCTGTATCTACTCCAGTTGGTGAGTCTATTATGGCTGCGCAGGTTTATAGAGGTTGTGTTATCACTGTGTCTAGAGGGATACCATAGTTGACCTCATTGAATTAGGGATGGTTGATTTTCATATAATAATGGGGATGGATTGGCTTTATTGATGTTTTGCAAAGCTCGATTGCCGAACTAGAACTATGAGACTTGTATTTCCTAATAAGCCAGTTGTTGAATGGAAGGGTGATAATGTTGTGCTAAAGGGAAGTTTTATCTCTTATATTAAGGCCACAAAGATGATCAAGAAAGGGTGTATTTACCATTTGGTCCGGGTTACGGACACCGATGCTCAGGCACCTACGTTTGAGTCTATAACAGTTGTGAATGAATTTCGGTATGTCTTTCTAGATGAGCACCCTGTAATTCCGCCAGACAGGGAGATTTATTTGGGATTGATGTGATTCCAGGCACGTAGCTATATCAATTCCACCTTACAAAATGGAACCAGCAGAAATAAAGGAGCTAAAGGAACAATTGACGGAATTGTTAGAGAATGATTTCAAACGACCGAGTGTGTCGCCTTGGGGTGAACTGGTTCTCTTTGTGAGAAATAAATATGGATCGCTACGGATGTATATTGACTATCAGCAGCTCAACAAAGTCACAATAAAAAATAAGTACCTATTAAAGTGGATAGATTATTTATTTGATCAATTACAAGGTACTATGTACTTATCCAAAATTGATTTACGATCCAGGTATCACCAATTGAAGATCAAGGAGCAGGATATTCTGAAAACAGCTTTCAGGCCTCGGTAATGGCACTTTGAATTTCTGGTAATTTATTTTGGGCTAACAAAATCCCCGGCAGCTTTCATGGATCTTATGAATTGGGTTTTCAAGCCTTTTCTTTACCCCTTTGTGATAGTATTCATTGAATATATCGTTGTCTACTCACGGAGTCGAGAGGACCATGTCGATCACCTCAGGGCAGTTCTGCAGACTCTTCATCAATACCAATTGTATGCTATGTTTAAGAAATGTGAATTTTGGCATGAATCTGTTACATTCTTGGGTCATGCCCTCTCCAGAGAAGGAATAAACATTGATCCTCAAAAGATTACAGCGCTGAAGAATTGGATAGACCTACAACTGCACTAGAGATTCTTAGTTTCTTAGGCTTAGTAGGGTATTACAGGAAGTTTGTGGAGGGGTTTTCTACTCTTGCCTCTCCGTTGACTAAATTGACGTAGAAAGTGGTTAAGTTCCAACAGTCTAATGCTTGAGAAAGGAGCTTCCAGGAGTTGAATTCAAGATTGACCACGGCGCCGGTGTTGACTTTACCAGAGGGTATAGATGGGTTCGTGGTATATTGTGATGCTTCAAGGATTGGGCTTGGGTGTGTATTAGTGCAACATGGCAAGGTTATAGCGTATGCTTCTAGACAACTCAAGAATCATGAAAATAATTATCGAGAACATGACTTAGATCTTGCGGCGGTGGTTTTTGCAATGAAGATTTGGCGTCATTATCTGTAGGGGTCCATGTGGATGTATTCACGGACCACAATAGCCTTCAATATATTTTAAAATAGAAGGAGTTGAATCTGACGCAAAGAAGATGGGTGGAGTTGCTCAAAGACTACGACATCAATATTCTATATCACCCGGGAAAAGCCAATATTGTGGTGGAGGCTCTTAGCCAGAAATCTATGGCTAGTTTGGCTCACATAGATTCATGTCGAAGGTCGTTGGCTAGGGAGGTTCACCAGTTAGCTAGTTTGGGAGTTCGTCTTGTGGACTCTACTGAAGGAGGGGTAATTGTGTAGAATAGGGTAGAATCATCGCTTGTGGAGGAGGTCAGGGTGAAGCAATAGAATGATCCATTGTTGGTACAACAGAAGGAGGGGATTCATTAACATAACACTATGGCTTTTACTCTTGGCCTGAATGATGGTAAGGTACAAAGGGCGGCTATATGTTCCGATTGTATATGGTCTCTGGGAAAGGATCATGACCGAGACTCACACTTCCAGGTATTCCGTGCACCCGGGTTCTACGAAGATGTATCATGATCTCAAGGAAATCTATTGGTGGAATGACATGAAGAATAATGTTGTAGAATTTGTGGAAAAATGTACAAATTGTCGGCAAGTGAAGGTCGAGCATCAAAGGCCCGGTGGGTTGGCACAGAATATAGAAAATTCCAATATGGAAGTGGAAAATTATTAATATGGACTTTGTGGTAGGACTACCACGCATTCCGCACAAGTTTGACTCAATTTGGGTGATCGTGGACCGAGTCACGAAATCAGCACACTTCTTGCCAGTTAAATATATTGACACAGTGAAACAGTATGCTCAGTTGTATATCAAGGAAGTAGTCAGGCTTCATGGCACTCCAGTTTAAATCATTTCCGATCAAGGAGCTCAGTTCATAAAAAATTTTCGAAAAAAAATTCAGCAAGGTTTGGGTACTCAAACGCTTGAGGGATTGTTGTGTTCTTTATTCCAAAGGTAACTGGGACGATCATTTGCCAACCATACTGTTTTCTTATAACAACAGCTTCCATGCTAGTATTCAGATGGCACAATTTGAGGCATTGTATGCTAGGATATGTAGATCTCTCATTGGGTGGTTCGAGATTGGGGAAGCTGAGTTAATAGGGCCAAACCTCGTGCATCAGGCCATGGAGGAGGTTAAGTTCATAAAGGAGCTGTTGAAAACTTCTCAGAGTCATCAAAATTCCTATTCAAATGTTCGTCGCAGAGACTTAGAGTTCAAAGAAGATGATTGGGTATTCTTGAAGGTTTCCCCCATGAAGGGTATTATGCGGTTTAGAAAGAATGGGAAATTGAGTCTTAGGTATGGCGAGCCATATAGAATAATTCAAAGGATCGGTCAGGTGGAATACAAGCTTTTGAAACCATCCGAGAGGTCATTAGTACACCCGGTATTTCATGTGTCTATGTTGAAGAAGGTAGTGGGAGATCCATCAGCTATTGTGCTAGTTGAGACCATAAATGTTAATGAAGAACTGCCATATGAAGAGATTCCAGTTTCCATACTTGATAGGCAAGTCCAAAAGTTGAGGAGTAAAGAAATTTCTTCCGTGAAAGTGTTATGGCGAAACCTGCAGGTTGAAGAGACCGCTAAGGAATACGAGGAAGAAATGAAGAAGAAGTATACTTACTTGTTTTAACAAGCTTTCTTATCCTCTCTTTTTATGAACTTGTCGCCTATGAATTTTGTATCACTGGTTCAGTTAATGTAAAGGTATTCCTTTTGATTATATATTTCTTATGAGGCCATGGTTGGCATTTCTATGAGTTTTGTTCATAATTGGGTTGTGCATATATTTTTAATATGTGATTCTGGGGCTCTCTGACAGGTGGATAGGCCCAGTTACAAAGGAGACTCCGGCGAAATGTTCGAAATTTTGGGAGTTAGTCTGAATTTTTGATTGTTATTGTGTAGTGTGGTAATCGAGTTGCATCAGATGCTAATGGTGAACTTTGACCCTCATTCGAAGACGAATGATCTTATGTAGGAGAGGATGTATGGACCCATAAAATTTCACCTAAAACCCGGGATTTCATGGCACCGAGTTAGGCTTATGTGTTAAAGATCGTAGAGATCGTCGCGGTACGGACTCTTTGGGTTGAAAAATGCATTAAGAAGTTAAAGGAAAATGTTGGCAAAAATAGGTCATTTATGTGGCCCACTATGCGGCCGTAGAATCACTCTGCGGGCCGCACAATGGCCGTAGAGTAAGGCAGTCATTTGGGCCATTTTTGGTTTTCCTTTTTTCGGCCCATTATGCGACCGCAGAATCATTTCGTAGGCTGCAGTTTGATTGCATATCCAACTTTTAGATTTGTCATTTGGGAGTTCTACGGCGCATTGTGCGACCGCAGAACAAGTCTGCGGACCGCAGACTGGTCGCAAACCGAAGCAGAAAAATGTCAGTTTTGAGGGCTATTATACGGCCCATTTTGAAAACCGCAGAATCCTTATGCGGTCACATATGCGACTCGCAGATCCTGTTCAGGGGCTTCATTTTGGGGTTTTTATAACCCGACCCAATCTCGTTATATAAGTATTTTGGATCATTTTTCTTGTAAAATCTGATACTTTTGGGAGTGAGAGAGAGAGAGATCTTAGAGTGGGGAAGTTTTCTTCAACCTATTACCCACCAATTCTTGCTCAGATTATTGAAGATTAACAAGGAAATTCACTAAGTATTCACCTTAAAGGTAACAATCTATGCCCTAGCTCTTAATTTCGAAATTCCATTAAAAATGAGTAATTAGGAAAACCATCCTTGAGTAAGGGAGCTATTATCTTGCATGCATGAGTGATGAAAGAGTGTAGGAGGATTGTGAGACAATAATGGTAAATAATAGGGTGTGGGATGACGGAATCTTTCACAAAAGGGTCTTACAAACATAATGCACACCTAGTGTTTAATAATGTGCTCAAATTAGCTAGAAATCATCTTTCTAATATTTGGTTCAACTTGTAAATTCCTAAAATAGATTGAAGTTGCTAAGAGCTCCGGAATATAGTAGAAATTAAGGGATCTCTATTGAGGTATATATGGATGAACCCCCCACCCCCACCCCCACCCCCTTAGAATTGAACCCCTTGGTGTTCATGAAATCTGAATGTGATTGCATTGAAAAAATATATGTGAAATATATGTTCCTGTGTTTTCATCATGTCAACTTACTTCTTGAGGATGTGTTAAAGATATGGGATATATGCTACAAATGCCTAGACTTCAAGACAAATTCGAATAAAGATTGTTATGCCAATTGTGTGAAAATCCTCTATGTGCCTTAGATTCTAATTTGCTCATGTGCATAACTAAAATCTTAAATGAAAGTCCTTATTGCTATTGATATGATAATAATGTGGAATATGGAAAAGAACTTGAATTATGAAGTGCAGCCAAGTGCCAATTGTGATATAACAATTGTGGCCACTTGTGCCGATGAACTTAAAAATATGGAAGAAGTATGAAATGAGATGATTGATAGAAAATGGTAATGTCTCGGGTGAGACGGCCTAGCTGATCGGGCCATGATCAGACACCATGCCGCACATACGGTAGTAATTGTGCTGGATATTGAAACTGGAATTTGAGAATGAAATTATGATTATGGTTGATGTCTCAAATGAGAAGAACCAGTCGATCGGGTCACGATGGGACATCGCGTAAGAATGTGGTGGTATTATGGATGATGGTGTATCGGTATTAGAGATGTCCCAACCTAAAGTTATGGAAATTTAGTTGCAAGATTAAGTGATTCTTAATTGATGTTGTGGTGTTGCTTAAGGCTTTTATTTATTTTATGATTACGTCCTTCTTGTAGAATTGTTCATTCTAATGAGATGGTGGTTAGTTATACATACTAGTACTATTCGACAGCACTAACGTCCTTTTTGCCGGGGGCGCTACATCTTTAAATGGACGTAGGTGGTTCCATAGCAGGCAGTGTTGATCGCAGCTAGTGGTGCATCCTCTTCCCAGCAGACTCGGTGAGCCCCATTTCATCCTGGGGTCTTGTATTATATCTTTTGCTATGTTGTAGTCACTTTTTCGATATAGGCGGGGCCTTGTCGCTGGCACTATCTTTATACTCTTTTTGTATATTTAGAGGCTTCTTAGACATTATATGGGTTAGTATAAGTTCTAAAAAGGTGAGACGAATTATGTTGTCTTTGGACTCTTGTTCCACTAAATTGTAAAAGGTATGTATATTGGAACTTAGCAATGATATAGTAAAAAAAATGAAATGAATTAGTAATGTTTATATATATAACCATTCTACTGTTTAACTAATGAAAATGTGCCTTCTTTTGATCGTAAGCGAGTTGGTTAGAAAGTGTCTAATAGGCTTGCTCGACCGGGTCCACTCGGTTGAGCTCCGGTCGCACTTCCCGAGTTTGAGGCGTGACATAATGGGTATGGATTGGTTGGATTATTGTTATGCTAATGTTTATTGTAGATCAAAAATGTTTCAATTATAGTTCCAAGGGGACCCTGTTTTGGAGTGGACATGTAATACGGCATCGCCGAGAGTTAGGTTTATTTCCTTTCTCAAGGCAAGGAAGATGATCAGAAATGGCTATATTTATCACTTAGTTCAGGTACAGGATGTGAAATTAGAGTCACCAACCATTCAGGCTATCCCTGTGGTTAATGAGTTTACCGATGTTTTTCCTGAAGAGCTTTCGGGTCTTCCGCTAGAGCGAGAGATTGAGTTTGCTATTGACATATTACTAGATACTCAGACAGTATCTATTTCCCCCTATATAATGGCACCTGCAGAGCTGAGAGAGTTGAACGAACAACTAAGGGACTTGCTTGAAAAAATCTTTATCAGACCTTGTACAAAGATGTGGGGAGAACCTATGTTATTTGTGAGAAATAAAGATGGTTCCTTGCGGATATGTATTGATTATAGACAGTCGAATAAGGTGACGATCAAGAATAATTACCCGCTCCCAATGATTGATAATTTATTTGATCAGTTGCAGGCTGACAAATGTTTCTCGAAGATAGACTTGAGGTCCGGGTACCATCAGGCAAGGGTTAAGGAGAAAGATATTCCGAAGACAGCATTCAGGACCAGATACGGGCATATTGAGTTTTGTGTTATGTCGTTTGGTTTGACCAATGACCTAGCAGTATTCATAGACTTGATGAACTTTGTGCTTAGACCTTTTCTAGATTTGTTCGTGATTGTATTTATCGATGATATATTGGGTTATTCTCGTTCAGAGACTAAGCATGCAGTCATTTGAGTACTGTTCTTAGAGTTCTACAAAAATGGAAGTTTTATGCAAAATTCGCTGAATGTGAATTCTGGTTGGATTCTGTAGCTTTCCTTAGGCATATTTGTATACGGTCGTAATCGGAGAAGTCTGATTTTGAAGCCCCTATTATGTTCCGAGCTCGAGCTCATGTTCGAGATGAAGTTCAAGTCCGATCTCAGAATGTGCACTTCGAGAAAGCACAGCGAAGGCTCGTCACATCCTACCTCGAGGCAGTGCAAAATCGATGATAGTGAAGAAAAAGCGGGAATTTACCAAGGACACGTGGTTAGGACATATAAGATTTGTAAGAGATAGTAAAAATATGTACTAGGCCGTTATACAGCTGTACCAATAGTATTCTTTGTCATAATTAGAAATATACCATATTAGGGTTTTCCCCTCCTATATAAAGGGGACCCCAATCATTTTGTAACATAGATCATTCACATCAATAGAACTTTCTACTATGCCTTTTCTCGTTTAACGTGGTATTCAATTATTCCTCAGCTTTATGATTCTTCATTTATTGTTCATACTTTATTGTTACTAGACTGACCTCGAGACCCCGAGACCATCAAGCCCGAGGTCTTCGCTCCTTTAGCAAAACTATTTTGGTTATCACATTCTTCTTACTTACACTTATCATTTCTTGATTATTAACTAGTATTGGAATAAATCATATATTTTTAGAACCACAAATCAATTATAACCGTTAACACCGTTTACGAGGTAAACAGTTTGGCGCCTACCGTGGGGCTAAAGATAATAGTGATTATTTTGGTGCTAGTTTTCTAATAACACACGTTATTCTTCACACTTTTTCTTGTCCAACGATCCTTTGATTTCAGGTCAAAATATGTCTAATACTGCAAACGCATCCGAGCATGGAAACAACAGCGTTAGATTTCATGGAGAAAATAGTACGACAGTTTCAGAGGCGGTTTGCACCGTTAAACTCCGGAGTAGCACCAGTGCCTAACCATGTTGACGTCGGTTCACATATTGCTTTGCACGTTGATTTGGGCACTGACATTGAAGGAAGTGTATATGGAGGAGACCAACCTGATGTACAAAGAACACAGGATCGAGAAGAAAGAGAAGTCAGCCTACAAGTAATCATTTAAATGTTGAAAGCACAACAACTTGCTATCGTTCAGTTACAGAGTCAACAAAACACTCTGAGCACAGCAGGACCAAAAACAGCTCCTCGAGTTGAGCCAGCACAAGAAAGATCAAGCAATAATGGGTCAGGAAATGACCCCACCATCATAAGGATGCTTGAGGATCTCACTGAGAGGGTCGAATCAGGAGAAAAGATATAGAGGACAACGACAAGAAAGTGGAAACCTACAACTTGAGGGTCGACCAGATCCCGTGAGCACCCCCGGTCTTGAAAGGACTAGATTCGATGAAGTTTGTACAGAAACCATTCCCACCGAGTGCAGCTCCGAAGCCCATTCTGAAGAATTTTCGGATGCCCGACATTCCAAAATACAATGGGACCACAGATTCCAATGAGCACATTACCACATACACTTGGGTCATAAAGGGGAAGGACTTAAAAGACGATGAGATCGAGCCTGTTTTGTTGAAGAAATTTGGAGAAACACTGTCCAAGGGGGCCATGATGTGGTATCATAACCTCCCCTCGAACTCAATAGATTCGTTTTCCATGTTGGCAGACTCATTTGTAAAGGCACATGTTGGTGCCATAAAAGTTTCTACAAGGAAGTCCGATGTTTTCAAAATCAAATAAAGAGAAAACGAGATGCTGAGGGAGTTCGTATCCCGTTTCTAGATGGAGCGAATGGAGTTACTACCCGTCTCCGGTGATTGGGTCGTGCAAGCCTTCACCCAGGGACTGAATGAACGAAGCTCAATAGTTTCGAGGCAGCTAAAGCAAAACTTGATTGAGTATCTCGCCGTAACTTGGGCGGATGTGCACAACAGGTACCAGTCAAAAATCAGGGTCGAGGACGACCATTTGGGATCCCCCTCGGGCTAGTGTATCCAAGCATCCTACTAAAAAGGAATCGACAAATGCAGAAAGGGATACGAGACCAAACAAGGAAAGGTATCAGCCATACATTGAAGACCAAAGAAACACTTCGAGGCGTAATATTCCCCTAAATGATCGAAAAGAGGATCGAGGTCAAAGTTCCCGGGGACTCATGAGCAAGGTCGATTTTGACAGACATTCAGGACCGATGGAGGCACCCTGATTATCAGAATACAACTTCAATATCAATGCCTCACATATCGTGTCTGTCATTGGAAAGATTAGGGACACTAGATGGCCCAAGCCCATACAGTCCAATTCTTCTCAAAAGAACCCCAACTTAATGTGCAAGTAATATAGCACTCATGGTCATAAGACCGAGGACTGCAGACAGTTTCGAGAGGAGGTAGCCTGATTGTTCAACAAAGGGCATCTTCGAGAGTTCCTCTGCAATCGGGCAAAGAACCATTTCCGAGAGAGAGATGCAAACAGGAAGAATGAACCAGAAGAGCCCCAGCACGTCATTCACATGATCATCGGAGGAGTCGACGTCCCACAAGGACCCATATTCAAACGAACAAAAGTATCCATCACAAGGAAAAACGGACTCGGGACAACATACCCGAGGACACATTCAGCGAAGAAGACAACGAGGCCTTATCTCATCCTCAATATGATGCACTGGTAATTTCTATCCTTTGAAATAAAATTGAAGTTAAACGTATGCTCGTGGATCTAGGTAGTTCGGCCAATATAATCAGGTCGAGGTTTGTGGAGTAGCTCGGGCTGCTCGACCAAATCATACCCGCCTCTCGAGTCCTGAATGGATTCAATATGGCGAATGAAACAGCAAAGGGGGAAATCATGCTCCCAATCAACGTGGCCGGAACCATACAGAACACAAAGTTTCATGTCATCGAAGGTGACATGAGGTATAATGCTCTACTTGGAAGGCCGTGGATCCATAGTATGAGGGCAGTGACTGTAAAGACCCGTAACATTTTCTCGTTTTAAAATAATGCCTGAATGAGTCCCCGAGCTGTGTTTATGGTGGGAAATATTTTTAAAACATGCCTAAATTGAGTAAAAAGTACCCCGAGACATAAAGAATAAAAGTTTCCAGAAAATAGGTGCTATGTGACGCACTATGCGATCGCATAACGTGTATGCGGACCGCATGATGGTTGCATACATGGGCAGGTCACTGCCCCATTTGAGGTCAACTATGCGGTACAATATGCAATCGCATTTCAGTTCTGCGAACTGCATAGCTGTCGCATTGTTGCCTTTGTTTTTAGGAGGAAAGTTATGCGATGCATTATGCGATCGCATAACGTGTATGCGGACCACGTAATGGTCGCATAGTTGGGCAATGCGTTTCAAATTTTGGCCCATCTTGAGGGCCATTATGCGGCCGGATCTGCAGACCGTATGTGAGGAATGTGATCGCATTCCTGACCGCATTCTTGTATCGGGCTTCTATTTTTCTAATTTTAACACCCGACCCCAGTTCATTAAAAACATTCCTCCCCTTCATCAACTTGGTCTTCCTTCATCACTCAAGCTTGGAACTAATTAAGTGGAACACAAATTTCTTCACTCTATGAGGTAAGCTTCCACCCCATTAACCCTAAATTTCTAGATTTTGTTAAAATGAAACATGGGTATGATAGTTCATAAAGACGGGGTTGATAACCTTCATGCATGTACCCAATCTACCATAATCTAGTTAAAGAAAATAGGTTGGGGTAATCTTTCACTAAAGAAGGGTTATTTAATCTAAAAAGAACACCTAGTGTTTGATAGAAATCTCAAATGAGTTCAAGACATGTTCATGATTCCTAATTCTAAGTTTATATATGCCGCATTATGAATTACATTGAAGGTGCTAGAAGGCCCGGTGATTTGAGATAAAAAATTAAGGAAAAATCCCGGTTCGAGGTATGTATGGCTAACTTTAACCTTCGTATAATCCTCTTGTTGGGTCCGAGTATTTGTTATGTGTACTTTGTTTGGAAATATGTGAATTGATTGTTCAGACGTGTTGAGGCGTGAGATTCTATTCTCTGATTTTCCTGGTTGATTGTCGTGCTATTGTGTTGTATGAAGTTGTGAAAGGTGTTTGATGTGTAATGAACGGAAGATTGATAATGTGCTCAAATGTGGGAATGTATAAAATAGTTGAAAGCCATACTTGGGAAGTAATGAAAAAGAGTATTGTGAAACAATGTAACTGAATTGAGCGATTGTGGCAACACCGTGTTCATGAAATTACTACTTGATGAGAGTTATGGTGCATTGGGCCCAAATACATAAATTGTTGATATGAACTTGTATTCCTTGAAGTGATGAATCTTGTGATGTAATTGTTTGTGGTTGAGGTTTTGAAATATGATTGTCAGGTAGGATCGGGTTGCACGCCGCAACACAAAGTAATAAGCTTGATAAGGTGTGAGTTAATAAGGGTGGCCGAGGTAATAAGGATGAAATGTGATCGTTATCACTACTGAAATAAAATCTAGGAGCTCTTGAATATGATGATGTTGAAAGGGAAAAAGGAGAGATTGTGCATCTTGTTTGATTTTGGTTGTTTCCTTCCACGTGCATTGATTAATTGGTTCTAATGTTGTTCCCTAATTGTGTATTTACTTGATTGTACTTGGGATAAAGTTTGTTTATACATACTAGTACTATTCCACAGTACTAACGTCCCTTTTTGTCGGGGGCGCTATATCTTTATATATGGATGTAGGTGGGTCCATAGCAGGTTTCTCAGCTCGCCGTTAGTGGTGCTTTCTCCTCATCCTTCCTCAGCTATATTGGTGAGCCCCACTTCCTCTTGGGGCCATGTGTAGCTCATTCCATCTCCTTTAGAGTATATTATGTATTGTAAGGTATATAGTCGGGGCCTTATTGCCGGCAAGTATTGTATCAGCTCCTAGTACTCTTAGAGGCTCCTTAGACACTATGTGGGTGTATATGTGTATTTTGGGCAGTGGTCGTATGTATTTGTAATCATGGTCCGTATCGGGAAGTGGCATATATAATATGCATAAATTGGACTTAATGTGGTATTCACGCACTTTTAAGCTTATCTCACCTCTTCACATAAATAATGTATGTTATAAACACGGGGAAACGCATTGGGTGGGAAAGGAAAATCAGGTTCGCTTGACTTGGGGTCACCTGGTCGAGTGCCGGTCGGGTCCCTATAATTTGGGGCATGATAAACTTGGTATCTGAGCCTAAGGTTTTAAAAGTGTCCTAGGATGTCTTGGAGTCGTGTCTAGTAGAGCCCTTCTTATCGGTGTGTTGTCGACCACATCTATAATTAGGGGGCTACATGAACATTTAGGAAAACATCCTTTCATTGTTTTTCTATATCGTGCGGTGAAGTCGAAAGTGAAAATATTCTTGTCTAACTCGTACATTGTTCCAAAATTTTTAGTGATGGAACCAAAGAAGAGAGCTCGAGTCAGCCTAGAGGCCAATGCCACCCCAAGTGTGGCCGTGAACTCTGTACCTGATGGTGTGGGTGAAAGAGAATCCCCGACCTTGAATCCATCTAGCCTATCTGTTCCAGATCGGAGTGTTCCTATTCCTGCTGTGGCGGGGGGTGCTACAGTCCCTCCCGCCGATATTCCTGATCATTCTTCGGTTCCAGCTCCAGGTCCCGGTACTTCTGATGGGGACCTCAGGGGAGCTATTCATATGTTGACTCAGTTAGTAGCCGCTCAGGCCCAAGGATCTCATGCTGCTTCTGCATCCTCTAGCGGACAGGGAGATTCCACCGGTTTCCGAGTCAACCAGTTTTTGCGGTTGGCCCCTCCAGAGTTCTCAGGTATTGATCCAGAGGCCAATTCGCAGGACTTTCTAAATGAAATGTACAAGACGCTTCGGGTTATGAAGGCTACAGAGACAAAGGGGGTTGAGTTAGAATCTTACAGGCTAAGGGGAGCAGCGTATTCCTGGTTCGAGATGTGGGAGGATTCCCGTGGGGAGGAAAGTCCTCCGGCGAGATGGGATGAGTTCATTGATGCTTTCATGGATCACTTCTTGCCTACCGAGACTATGGCAGCCCGTTCCACGGAGTTTGAGGTTCTCAAGCAGGGTAATATGAGTGTGTGGGAGTACCACATGGAGTTTGTGAGGTTGTCCAAGTACGACCCTCAGTTGGTATCGACTATGGATGCCAGAGTTCGACGGTTTGTTCAGGGCCTCAGTCCCTGGGTTGTGAATGTAGTTGCTACAGCTGTCTTGCACTCAGACATGAATTATGGTAAGATAGTAGGATTCTCCCAGGCCACGGAGGCTAGAAAATTAAAGATAAGGTCGGAGAGGGAGAGTATCAGTAGGGCCCGATCAGCGGGCCACTCGGGGAGTTCAGTTGGAGGAGGGAGACCAGTTCAAGGGAGAGGACCATCAGGGCAATTCTGGTCTTATGCTCAGTCCTCATCCAGTGCACTGCCATCAGTGCCTCGTTATCAGCAGAGCAGTCACTAGGGGCCAAGATCAGATAGCAGGAGGCCTCATCAGTCTGGTCGTCCAGGAGGGAGGTTCCAGCAGCATAGGAGGGCTCCGTGCCCTAAGTGTGGGAGTTCCCATACCGAGCCTTGTTACCTGGATATCCCCGTATGCTACGGATGTGGGGTGAGAGGTCATATTTGGCGAGATTGCCGTGCGCCCAGTCAGGGCATGGGTAGTGGTTTTGCTCAGCCGTCCAGTTCTTCAGTCGCCGCATCTTCAGTACGTTTCCAGCTCCAGCAGGTCGTCGTGCAGTTAGAGGTGGAGCTCGTGGTAGAGGTGGACCCGGCCGGTTCTATGCTTTGAGTGGTTGCCAGAGTGCGGAGGCTTCTCCAAATGTTACTACAGGTATTCTGGATGTTCAAGACCTTGATTGTGTTGCTCTTATTGATCTGGGGTCCTCCTTGTCCTATGTTACCCCGTTTATTGCTTCAAGTTTTGGGATAGAACCCGAACAGCTCCATGAGTCGAATCTGTGTCGACTCTGGTTCGTGATTCCATTACAGCCGCGCGAGTTTATAGGAATTGTGTTGTCACAGTGTGTGGTCGAGATACCACGGCCGATCTTATCGAACTAGGGATGGTAGATTTCATTGTTATCATGGGAATGGATAGGCTTTACTCGTGCTTGCTAAACTCGACTGCCGAACCAGAATTATGAGACTAGAGTTTCCTAACGAATCAGTTATTGAGTGGAAAGGGAATGGTGTGGTGCCGAAGGGTAGGTTTATTTCCTACGTTAAGGCCTCGAAGATGATTAAAAAGGGGATGTATTTATCACTTGGTCCGGGTTGCAGACACCACTTCAGAAGTATCTGACCCCGAGTCCGTTCCAGTCGTGAATGAGTTTCTTGAAGTGTTTCTAGAAGAGTTTCCAGGGATTCCGCCAGATAGGGAGATTGATTTCGGGATTGATGTATTGCCAGATACGCCGCCAATATCTATTCCACCGTACAGAATGGCGCCAGCAGAATTGACGGAGTTAAAGTAGCAGTTGAAAGACTTATTAGAGAAGGGATTCATCCGACCAAGTGTATCGCCATGGGGCGCTCCGGCTCTTTTCGTCAGGAAGAAGGATGGGTCGCTTCGGATGTGTATTGATTATCGGCAGCTCAACAAAGTCACTATCAAAAACAAGTATCCACTCCCTCGGATAGATGATTTGTTCGACCAATTGCAGGGTGCGAGGTTCTTCTCCAAAATTGATTTACTATCGAGGTATCACCAGTTGAAGATCAGAGAGCAGGATATTCCTAAGACCGCCTTCATAACTCATTATGGCCATTTTGAATTTTTGGTAATGTCCTTTGGACTGACCAATGCTCCAGCAGCTTTCATGGATCTTATGAATTGGGTTTTCAAACTGTTTCTTGACTCCTTCGTGATTTTTTTCATTGATGACATCCTTGTCTACTCGCGAAGTCGGAAGGATCATGCTAATCAACTCAGGGCAGTTCTGCAAGCTCTTCATCAGCACCAATTGTATGCCAAGTTTTCAAAATGCGAATTTTGGTTGGAGTCAGTCACATTTTTAGGTCATGTTGTTTCCAGAGAAGGGATTAAGGTTGATCCCCAACAAATCACAATGGTAAAGGATTGGCCTAGAACAATGACCCCAACAGAGATTCACAGTTTCTTGGGTCTGGCCGGGTATTATCGGAGGTTTGTGGAGGTTTTCTCTACCCTCGCCTCCCCATTGACTAAATTGACGCAGGCAACTCAGTTCCAATGGTCTGACGCTTGTGAAAAGAGCTTTCAGGAATTGAAATCTAGATTGACTTCAGCACCGGTGTTAACATTGCCAGAAGGCACGGAGGGATTTGTGGTTTATTGCGATACTTCAAGGGTTGGTTTGGGATGTGTGTTGATGCAACACCGGAAGGTTATAGCATATGCCTCCAGGAACCTCAAGAATCATGAGAAGAATTATCCGACACATGATTTAGAACTCGCGGCAGTTGTGTTTGCATTAAAAATCTGGCGGCATTATTTGTATGGGGTCCATGTGGACGTGTTCTCAGACCACAAGAGTGTCCAATATTTGTTCAAGCAGAAGGAGTTGAATTTAAGGAAGCGGCGATGGTTAGAATTGCTTAAGTATTATGATATGAACATTCTGTACCATCCGGGAAAAGCAAATGTAGTGGTCGACGCTCTCAGTCGGAAATCTATGGGTAATCTGGCTCATTTGGAGGAAGATCAGAGGTCGTTGGCTCGGGAGGTTTGTCAATTGGCTAGTCTGGGGGTCTGTCTCTCGACCTCGGACGAGGGGAAGGTCATGGTGCATAATGGGGCAGAATCATCACTTGTAGCGTAAGTCAAGGAGAAGCAATTTATTGATCCAGCATTGGCGCAGTTGAAGGAGGCAATTTTGAATGGCAAGATTTCGGCATTTTCACTCGGGAACGATGATGGTATTTTGTGGTGCCAGGGAAGGTTATGTGTTCCTGACGTGGATAATCTTCGGGAGAGGGTGATGGCGGAAGCTCACAATTCCAGGTATTTCGTGCACCTAGGTTCTACAAAAATGTATCAAGATCTCCGGGAGATTTATTGGTGGAGCGGTATGAAAAAAGGTGTGGCGGACTTTGTATCTAAATGTACGAATTGTCAGCAGGTGAAGGCCGAGCATCAGAGGCCTGGTGGGTTCAATCAGCTTATGGAAATTCCAATGCGGAAATGGGAAATTACCAACATGGATTTAGTGGTAGGGTTACCTCGCTCTCAGCGCAAGTTCGACTCAATTTGGGTGATAGTGGATCGACTCACAAAATCAGCTCACTTCTTGCCGGTCAAGTCCACTGATACTGCAGAATAGTACGCTCAGTTGTATACCAAGGAAATAGTCAGGCTTCATGGTACTCCAGTTTCCATTATCTCCGACCGAGGAGCCCAGTTCACGGCTAATTTTTGGAGGAAATTTCAGCAAGGTTTGGGTACTTAGGTAAATATCAGCACAGCTTTCCATCAGCAGACTGATGGTCAGGCGGAGTGGACTATTCAAATGCTTGAAGAAATGTTACGGGCTTGTGTGTTGGACTCTAACGGTGGTTGGGATGATCATTTACCGCTTATCGAATTTGCTTACAATAACAGCTTTCACGCTAGTATTCAGATGGCCCCATTTGAGGCATTTTACGGAAGGAGGTGTAGATCTCTGATTGGGTGGCTCGAGGTTGGTGAAGCAGAATTGTTAGGGCTAGATCTTGGGAACCAGGCATTGGAAAAAGTGAGAGTCATTCGGGAGAGGATGAATACCGCTCAGAGCCGTCAAAAATTCTATGCGGACGTTCGTCGAAGAGAATTGGAATTTCAAGTTGATGATTGGCTATTCTTGAAAGTATCTCCCATGAAGGGAGTGATGCGGTTTGGAAAGAGAGGGAAATTGATCCCAAGTTATTTCGGGCCATATCGGATTGCTCAAAGGATATGGCAAGTGGCTTATAGGTTGGAATTACCCCCTGAATTGTCATTAGTGCACCCGGTGTTCCACGTCTCTATGTTGAAGAAAGTGGTTGGAGATCCATCAGCCATCGTGCCAGTTGAGACTATTGAGGTTAATGAAGAATTATCGTATGAAGAGGTTACAGATGCTATTCTTGATAGACAAGTCCGTGGATTGAGGAACAAAGAACTTCCTTTAGTTAAAGTATTGTGGCAAAGTCAGCACATTGAGGAAGCCACGTGGGAAGCGGAAAATGAGATGAAAGAAAAATATCCACATTTGTTTGAATAAATCTAGTAGTGTTCGTCAGAACTGTCATCTCTAAGAAAATTATATTTTATGTTCGGTTTTGTGCAAAAGCACCCCATCTTCCCCTAATTGCCTTATTGTGGTGATTTACTGAATCCGCGGTTCTATTTGAGTAGTGTGCAACCCTTGAGGTAAATGAAAGTTTTGTGGAACGTATGTGTTAGGCAAGTGATTAATAGTAGTGTAGGTCAGTAATGATTAATTGAAATAAATATAGTATATTGAGGTGACTGGGTTGTATGGGACTCATTAAAACGACCAAGTTATGTCCAAAAGTGTGAATCATGTGCAAATTTGTTGTATGACAAGAAAGAACTATGTGTAGTTGACAAAATGATTGAACAATTGCCAATTGTTGAGGTAAAAACGTTGTGTGTGAGTTATGGGGTGATTAAAACTGTATAATGGTGCTTGGAAATGTTTTTCGGGGGCTCTATGGCGGGTAGATAGGTCTAATTACAAAGGGAACTCTGGCAAAATTTTTCTGAGATATTGGAGATAGTGAAAATCTGGAAGTTGCATGTCATGCTTTCAAAACTAAATGATTTCCAAAACCCTTATTCGAGGACGAATGATTTTAAGGGGGGAAGGATGTAAAGACCCGTAACATTTACTCGTTTTAAAATAATGCCCAAATGAGTCCCCGAGCTGTGTTTATGGTGGGAAATTTTTATAAAATAGACCTAAATTGAGTAAAAAGTACCCCGAGACATAAAGAATAAAATTTTCCAAAAAATTGGTGCTATGCGACGCACTATGCAATCGCATAACGTGTATGCGGACCGCATAATGGTCGCATACACAAGCAGGTCACTGCCCCATTTGAGGCCAACTATGCGGTCCAATATGCGATCGCATTTCAGTTCTGCGGATCGCATAGCTGTCGCATTGTTGCCTTTGGTTTTGGGAGGGAAGTTATGCAACGCATTATGCGATCGCATAACCTGTATGCGGACCGCGCAATGGTCGCATACATGGGCAGTGCGTTTCGAATTTTGGTCCATCTTGAGGGCCATTATGCAGCCGGATCTGCGGACCGCATGTCAGGAATGTGATCGCATTCCTGACCGCATTCTTGTATCGGGCTTCTATTTTTCTAATTTTAACACCCGACCCCAGTTCATTAAAAACACCCCTCCCCTTCATGTTTAACCATTTTTCTGAGATCTTAGAGAGAGGAAAGAGTGGGTTCTAGAGAGAGAAAGTCCCAACTTCATCAAATTGGTCTTCCTTCATCACTCAAATTGGAACTAATCAAGTAGAACACAAATTTATTCACTCTAAGAGGTAAGCTTCCACCCCATTAACCCTAAATTTCCAGATTTTGTTAAAATGAAACATGGGTAGGATAGTTCATAAAGACGGGGTTAAGAACCTTTCATGCATGTACCCAATCTACCATAATCTAGTTAAGGAAAATAGGTTGGGGTAATTTTCACTAAAGAAGGGTTATTTAATCTAAAAAGAACACCTGGTGTTTGATAGAAAGCTCAAATGAGTTCAAGACATGTTCATGATTCCTAATTCTAAGTTTATATGTGTCGCATTATGAATTACATTGAAGGTGATAGAAGGCCCGGTGATTTGAGATAAAAATTAAGGAAAAATCCCGATTCGAGGTATGTATGGCTAAATTTACCTTCGCAGAATCATCTTGTTGGGTCCGAGTATTTCATATGTGTACTTTGTTTGGAAATATGTGAATTGATTGTTCAGACGTGTTGAGGTGTGAGATTCTATTCTCTGATTTTCCTGGTTGATTGTCATGCTAGTATGATGTATGAAGTTGTGAAAGGTGTTTGATGTGTAATGAACGAAAGATTGATAATGTGCTCAAATGTGGGAATGTGTAACATAGTTGAAATCCATACGTGGAAAATAATGAAAAAGAGTATTGTGAAACAATGTAACTGAATTGAGCGATTGTGGCAACACCGTATTCATGAAATTACTACTTGATGAGAGTTATGGTGCCTTGGGCCCAAATACATAAACTTCTTATATGAACTTGTATTCCTTGAAATGATGATTCTTGTGATGTAATTGTTTGTGATTGCGGTTTTGAAATATGATTTTCAGGTGGGATCGGGTTGCACGCCGCAACACAAAGTAATAAGCTTGATAAGGTGTGAGGTAATAAGGGTGGCTGAGGTAATAAGAATGAAATGTGATCGTTATCACTACTGAAATAAAAATCTCTGAGCTCTTGAATATGATGATGTTGAAAGGGAAAAAGGAGAGATTGTGCATCTTGTTTGATTTTGGTTGTTTCCTTCCATGTGCATTGATTAATTGGTTCTAATGATGTTCCCTAATTGTGTATTTGCTTGATTGTACTTAGGATAAAGTTTGTTTATACATACTAGTACTATTCCACAGTACTAACGTCCCTTTTTTCCGGGGGCGCTACATCTTTTTATATGGATGTAGGTGGGTCCATAGCAGGTTGCTCAGATCGCCGTTAGTGGTGCTTTCTCCTCATCCTTCCTCAGCTATATTGGTGAACCCCACTTCCTCTCGAGGCCATGTGTAGCTCATGCCATCTCCTTTCGAGTATATTATGTATTGTAAGGTATAGCCGGGGCCTTATTGCCGGCAAGTATTGTATCAGCTCCTAGTACTCTTAGAGGCTACGTAGACACTATGTGGGTGTATATGTGTATTTTAGGCAGTGGTCGTATGTATTTGTAATCGTGGTCCGTATCGGGAAGTGGCGTATCTATTATGCATAAATGGGACTTAGTGTGGTATTCACGCACTTTTAAGCTTATCTCACCGCTTCACATAAATAATGTAATATTATAAACACGAGGAAACACATTGGGTGGGAAAGGAAAATCAGGATCGCTTGACTGGGGGTCACCCGGTCGAGTGCCGGTCGCGTCCCTCGAATTTTGGGCGTGACAGTTCCATCAACTCTTCATCAAATGATGAAGTTCCCTAAAAAGGATGGTATGAAAACAGTATATGGGGAGCAAGATGCAGCTAAGGAGATGTTCGCGGTACACAACTTGGCACCAGTGTTGACTCCATCTGCCTTGGATAAGTCAAAGGACAAACAGGTAGCCAAATAGCAATCACAGCCCTTACCCTCGGTAAACACCAAGGGGCACCAGCGCGATGAACAGGTGGTCGAGGATGAAGAAGAATATTTCCTCACCCCTCGATCCTTCACTGTCCCCGAGGAATAAGATGCAACGAAGTCCATAGTTGAAGAGCTCGAGCAGGCCGTATTGATCGAGCATCTTCCAGCACGAAAGGTATACCTGGGAATGAGATTATCACCCGAACTCAGCAAAAAAATCATTCAATTTCTTATTGATAACATTTATTGCTTCGCTTGGTCCCACTTAGATATGACAGGGATCCCATCAGAGATAACCGCCCATCGACTAAGTGTCGACCCCAGGTATAAACCGGTAAAGCATGCATTCATCAAAAATGAGGTAACCAAACTTCTAAAAATAGGATCCATTAGGGAATTAAAATACCTTGAATGGCTAGCTAACGTAGTGGCAGTCCCTAAAAGGGTAAATAAACTTAGAATCTGTGTAGATTACAAAGATTTGAACAAAGCATTCCCTAAGGATTATTTCGCACTGCCTAACATCGATTTATTGATCAACACCAAGGCTGGCCACGAGATCCTTACTTTTCTCGATGCCTACTCTGGGTACAATCAAAATGCAAATGAACTCGGGGGCTAGGAAAAGGCTTCGTTCATCACGAAGTATGGTACATATTGCTATAATGTAATGCCCTTCGGGCTAAAAAAATATAGGAGCTACATATCAACGCCTAGTTAATAAGATGTTCGAACATCAAATAGGAAAATCTATAGAAGTTTACATTGATGACATGCTAGTTAAGTCCCTGTGCGCAGAGGACCATTTGACCCATTTGAAGGTAACATTCGACATCTTAAGAAAGTACAACATGAAACTCAACCCCGAGAAGTGTGATTTTGGTCTCAGCTTGGGTAGATTCTTGGGCTTCATGGTGTCGAACAGGGGGATCGAGATTAACCCCGATAAAATCAACGCAATCGAAGAGATCACCGTGGTAAACAATGTGAAAGTCGTGCAGCGACTGACCGGGCGTATAGCAGCCTTAGGCTGGTTCATTTTGAGGTCTTCAGATCGGAGTCATCATTTCTTCTCCCTACTCAAGAAGAAGAACAACTTTGAATGGACTCCAGAACGTCAACAAGCCTTCGAAGAATTAAAACGGTATCTCTCAAGCCCACCTTTGCTCCATACTCCGAAGGATGATGAAACACTATATTTATATTTGGTCGTGTCCGAGGTAGCGGTAAGTGGAGTGTTGGTTCGAGAAAGCAAGGTACATAATTTCCTATCTATTATGTGAGTTGGACCCTAGGAGATGCTGAAACCAGGTACCGCATTTAGAAAAATTAGCCCTTGCATTAATAAGTGCATCTAGGAAATTGAAACCATATTTTCAATGTCATCTTATATGTGTATTAACTACATATCCACATCGAAACATTTTGCATAAGCTCAAATTATCAGGCCGATTGGCCAAATGGGCCATCGAACTTGGAGGATATGATCTCGAATATCAATGTTGAACGGCTATCAAGTCTCAACTTTTGGTAGTCTTCGTGGCCTATTTACGCCTGCCCTCGTGCCCGAAGTAGAGAAAGAATTCTTGTTAAAAACGGGCACATCATGGGGGTATGGACCATCTTCACTGACGGTGCCTCGAATGTGAAAGGGTCCGGGCTCGGTATAGTTTTAAAACCGCCTACGGGCTGCATCATTAGACAATCTATAAAAACATCGAAATTGACTAACAATGAGGCCGAATATGAGAACATGATTGCAGGTCTCGAACTAGCCAATGTCCTAGGAGCAGAGGTCATCGAAGAAAAATATGACTCTTTTGGTGGTTAACCAAGTAAATGGAATCTTCGAGGTCCGAGAAGATAGGATGCAAAGATATCTAAACAAGTTTCAAGTTACATTGCATCACTTCAAAGAGCGGACCCTGGTCAACATACCTCGAGAACAAAACAGCGAGGTCGATGCACTCGCAAACTTAGGTTCGTCTTTTTAAGAAGATGACATAGTCCCGGGGACTATCGTACAACTATCAAAGTCGGTGATCGAAGAAGGTCATGCAGAAATCAACTCAACGAGTCTAACATGGGATTGGAGGAACAAGTTTGTCGACTACTTGAAACATGGGAAGCTCCCCACGGACCCAAAAGAATCAAGGGCCCTTCGAGCCAAAGTAGGCCGATTTTCACTCGACGAGAATGGAACATTGTATTGGAGGACCTTCGACGGACCGTTAGAAGTATGTTTGGGACCATGGGACACTAATTATGTGCTACGAGAAATCCACGAGGGCACTTGTGGAAACCACTCTGGTGCCGACTCCTTGGTTCGCAAGGTGATTAAAGTGGGATATTATTGGGATAGCATGGAAAAGAACACCAAGGAATTTGTTCGAAGATGTGATAAATGCCAAAGATTTGCACCAATGATACATCAACCCGGTGAACAACTATACTCGGCCTATCCCCGCGGCCATTCATGAAATGGGGGATGGACATCGTCGGCCCTATGCCAACGGCGCCAGGTAAAGCTCGGTTTATCTTATTTATGACTGACTACTTCTCAAAATGGGTAGAAGCGTAGTCCTTTGAAAAGATAAGAGAAAAGTCATCAACTTCATATGGGACCACATCATATGCCGATTCGGGATTCCCTCCGAGATAACATGCGATAATGGGAAGCAATTCATCGGTAGCAAAGTAACGAAGTTCCTCGAAGATCATAAGATTTAAAGGATCCTATCAACGCCTTATCACCCAAGTGCAAACGGCCAAGCCGATTGCAAGAACAAAACTATCATTCAAAACTTAAATAAGAGGTTAGAAAATGCGAAGGGGAAGTGGAGAGAAGTATTGCCCGAGGTACTATGGGCATATCGAATGACGTCGAAGTCCAGCACTGGGGAGACCCCATTTTCTTTAGTATATGGGTCCGAAGTATTAATACCAGTCGAGGTCGGAGAGTCGAGCATCATATTTCAGCATGCCATCGAGGATTCGAACAACAAGGCCATGAACACCTTCTCGAGCTACTAGATGAAAATGCGAGGTCGCGTTAGTTCGAATGGCCGCTCAAAAACAAAGGATCGAAAGGTACTACAACATAAGAACAAACCTTCAATACTTCAGAGTTGGAGACTTGGTTCTAAGTAAAGTCACTCACAACACTCGAAACCCAAACAAAGGGAAGCTAGGCCCTAGTTGGGAAAGGTTGTACCGTGTCCTCGGAGTAGTAGACAAAGGATCCTACAAGCTTAGCACTATGTAACGCGAGCAACTATCAAACAATTGGAATGTATCGTTGCTCAAACAATATTATTGTTGAGGTATAACCTTCTCCCTTTTTCATTTATATTTCATACTAACTTCTTACAGGTGTTCGATTGGAAATATCGAAGAACCCTCCAGCTCGAAGACCTTGGGTTTTAAAGCATGCGTTGTACTCTTTTTTCCTTGGATTGGGTTTTATCCCAAAGGGGTTTTACCAACAAGGTTTTTAACGAGGCAACATCTATATGCTAACTAAGGAAAATTCAACAAATATTCAAGGTTTCGTTTTAAATTAACCTCAAATACTAGGGGGGGCATCACCCTCGGAGGTTACATTTTCGAAGAAACAAGTCATGCCAAGGAGGACCTCGATAGAAGAATGTTGTTACGGGACAAACGGCCAAATGAACCGTGTCCATATAGAATATTTGAGCCACCGATGGCAAAAACATGTACGCATGTATCGATTACTCAAAGAAGCATTCTTATTACATCAAAACACTTTGTGCCTCAAAGAAGTCTACTATTTTCACATTAAACGGATCAAGGGCCAAATACACTCGAATACTCGGGGACTTTCATCGATAGTCAATAGATCGGGCCATCCAAAACTCGAACATATAAGACCTCAGTGAGGCTCGAAGTTATAACACCTCAATGAGGCCTACTCGAACATATAAGATCTCGATGAGGCAAAATCAAACTTATAAGACCTCAATGAGGCATACACGAACTTAATACCTTAAAAAGGCATCCCCTAGATATTAAGGCCAAGGTCATCTCACTCGGGGACTAAAGGCTACGGCCATATAAAAGACTACGGTCATATGAAAGGGCTACGGCCGAAATAATACGGCTCGGAGACGTCCGACTTCTTCCATAAAACTAAAGGCCTTCAAATACATCGAAAAATTGTTAAATCAGGCTACCCTCATCATATGCAAAGGGGCTTTGATAAAATCAACCCCGAATAATGTCAAGGCTTCGAAAAAATTAGCCTTCGAGAAAACCTCATGAGGTATTCAACTATCGTCACACATCGACTTGCAATCAAGGTTCTAATCAATCGAACCGTCGAAAAGTCGAATGAATATAAAAACATTCCAAGGAATAACAAAAATTTTACAAGTCTTTAGCCAGAAAGGGGGAAAATTGTAGCCATTTTAGAGGTCGAATTGACCCAATCTAAGAAGAGCCTAATGGACGATATGTAAGAGCCTAAGGGCCAACCTAAAGAGCCTAAGGGCCAATCTAAAGAGCCTAAGGGACAACTTAAAAGATCCTAAGGGCCAACTTAAAAGATCATAAGGGCCGATGTTTCAAATCCTAAGGGCTGACACTTAATGAGCTTAAAGGACAAAGCACACCATGCTCGAGACCTTACCTAGTTCGGACTCGAAAATCTCGAGCTAAAGCTTAGCTCAAAGATCGGATCCTAAGTGGTCACCTATTATCGATCGTTCATCGAACAACCTAAGGTTTTTATATTCTAACTCCAATACATCGGACTAATCTTCATCAAAACCAAATCTATTTCAAAGGCAAAATAAAGACGGAAACACAAAGATGAAACAAAAGATTTCTTTATATATCAGATAATGGTACAAAAGTACTTTTGCAATATTCCCATAGGGAGCCCTTACAAAAAATCAAAGAAGGCCTAGTATATCTTCGGGGTCGCCTGCTCGGAGGTAGCTCCCACGGGGACTATCTTCGGTAGCTTGACCTGCGGCAGCTTGGTCTTCGAGAGTCTTCCCCCCCTAGGGACTTTGTCTTCATCAACCACATCGGGACCAGCCTCTTCCTCATCAGCCTCATCTTCATCATCCTCAACATCAACTTCATCATCGGAGGAAAGGACAAACTTGGCATCAGCCTCATCTACCTTAGCCTGCTCTATCACCTCGGAGAGATCGAAGCCTTTAGCATGGATCTCCTCGAGGGTTTCCCTCCAGAATCGGCATCGGACATAGTCGTTTCTTCTTTTCTCCTGGTTGGAGGCCCCCCTCAACTCCATCTCAGCATCAGTAGCATCTTTCAAATAGATGGATACCGACTTGTCGGCTGTGGCTTGTATTTCTTTGGCTTCGAACCGGGCTTCCTTGAATTCGGCTTTGGCCTTCTTGAGACCATCCTAGAGCTTGGCTATCCTGCCCGCCCTGAATTGAATTGATCTTTTGAGCGTTCTGAAGTTAAATCTCGAGGGCGGATACTTTTGCCAATGCATCTTTTTTGGCCGCAGCGAGGATATCCATTTGTGCCTTCCATTCATTGCACTAAGAGTTGACCTGGTTGACCTCACCCCGAAGGCGTTCCAGCATCTCTACCTTTCACTGCAACTGAGATATTGAAGTGTTAGCCTCTGAAGGCGGGAATGGAAGTCCATATTTTTTAGAACTAATGTTACCTACTTCTCTAGCTCGTCCTTGTATTCCCGAGCCTTGGTCAACTCTAATCGAAGATGCCTCAATTCCCTTTCCTTCTTGTCACAAAGGAGCCTGAGGGATTTCTCCTCATTCGAGAATCTACGCAGTTCATCCTCACAACGACTCAACTCAGTCTTAAATTTTTTGAAGGCCTGCAGAAAGGAAAGTTTGATTAGACAAAAGAAGAAAGTATGAAGTTAGAAAAATTATAGTACTATTGGAAAATTACAATTGAGCAAATCCGTCGAGCCTCCTCGAAGGTCGAGTTTGCATCCGCTGGTTCGGCCTCATCAACCCCAGTACAGCAACCCTGGAAGGGGTCATTTTCACTTGGGACTCCGCCTAACTCGGGCGTCCTCAGTTCCGAGTATCCCTTATGGTATCTTCGAGGACAGATGAAAATGACGGTGAATGACCTGCTGTCATTGCCTCGGGGAGATCACCCGAGGCGCTCTAGTCGGGCAGAGGTGCTTCGAAGTTTTCTCCCGTCAGAGTATTTCCTGAAGTCCGAGAAGCAGTTTCCAAGTCAGGTGATGAAGGGCCTTCTTCCCTTCTCTCTTTTGGAACTCCTCGTTCGAGGCTAGGGGCCTCGGTTCCAGCAGGCTTAGCAACCTCGGAAGACTTTCTGGTTTGGGTCACTAACATCGAACCCTCAACCTCATCTTCATCATCACCTATGGACCGGATGACAAAGTCAAAATCCTCATTGATAGCAATATTTTTCTTGCGTCCCCGAGCTGGCTTTACCTTGCTTCGGGTGTCCTCGTTCTTCGACGATCTTTTCCTCTTATTATTCATATTTTGATCTGGAGCCGAGTATCCCTCTTCCTCCCCGAGAGGGGAGGCCTCATCTCAGAGAAATCACTAATGCCTGCGATAGTGGAATTACCCCACATGAAAAAAGGGATTTTTCTTTTTTAGGAAGGAAATATTATAACACGTACCATGGTGTTTCACTTCCCACTTTCCCTTCGACAAATCCTTCCACTAGCGTGTGGCGTAAGATGAAGTGGCATCCAGTTTGCGGGCCCAATACGCTAGATCGAGGACAGCATTAGGCATCCACGGAACCGTTGTGGAAGTAAAAAAGGAACAACTATGCGAAGTTTAGTGAAAATTATGAAAAAGAAATAGAGCAAGGTATTTTACTCATGTTCGAAGTTCCATTTCTCTCGGAACGGAAGGAACTCCATGGGAATAATGTCAATGGTCCTCACTCGAATGAATCGGCTCATCCAACCTCGATCTCTGACTTCATTGTTACTGGCAAAGAATGACTTTGTAGATCGGCATTGGAGCTTGATTAAACCCCAAAAATGTTGAGTTCGATACAATCGGATGAGGTGGCTGAGGGTGAACTGTATCTCTGCCTTTTTGGTGAAGAACCTCATCATTAATAAGATACGTCAGAAGGACAAATGAATCTGGCCCAATGTAACTTGATACTTTTGGAAAAATTCGAGCACAAGTGGGTCGAGGGACCCAGTGTAAAGGCATATGTATATACGCTCAAGAACCCCTCTACATGGGTCGTAATATCCTTTTCTCAAGAAGGTATTTACAGAATGACCTCCTTCCCCCATTTACATTGTCTCCTTACAGTTTCGAGGTGTCCTTCCTCGATGGATCTTATATACCTCGATGTATATTCCTAATGCTCGGGAACATCGGGAGGATTCTCCATTGTAAAGTCTTTCTTCAAAGAAAAATTGCTCGGCACGATCTCATTGAGCACCAGCGGTTTACCACCGACTGGACGGGAAGCATAAGTGGAGGTTCCTTCTTTCTGAGGAACGGATTTAGAGATTTTTGCCATAGTTTCTTTAGAAAAGGAAGAGGGAAAGGAATATAATCGGCGAGGTTTTAGGCTAACACGGCGGAAGAACTAGTGGTGAGGGGAAAATTTATAGAATAAGAGTAAGTATTGCAGAGTGAAAAAGTTCCTAATAAAGAAATGAAAGCGGATATATATCGGGGAAGGCGGCGGCTGTTCATTGATGTTGGTGGCCGAACAGCTCTGATGATCACTCAATGCTTTTGGGGAAGAGAACCGACGTGACACTTCGATCATTTCAACGCCTATGTCACAGGAATGATAATCATCATCCAAAACCTCATGAATTCAAATCATTTCTCATCATTTCATTCTAAGAAACGCGGGGTCTATCTGTATACAGCTAAAATCGGAGGAGTCCGATTTCGAAGTCTCTATTATGTTTCGAGCCCGAGCTCATGCTGGAGATGAATTTCAAGTCCGATGTCAGAATGTGCACTTTGAGAAAGCACATCGAAGGCCTGTCACGGCCTACCTCGAGGAAGTGCAAAATCGATGATAGTTAAGAAAAAATGGGAATTTCACAAGGACACGTGGTTAGGACAGATAAGATTTGTAAGAGATAGTACAAATCCGTACTAGGTTGTTATACAACTGTATCAATAGTATTCTTTGTCATAATTAGAAATGTACCATATTAGGGTTCTCCCCTCCTATATAAGGGGACCTTAATCATTTTGTAACATAGATCATTCACAGCAATAGAACTTTCTACTCTGCCTTTTCTCGTTTAACGTGCTCTTTAATTATTCCTCAGCTTTATGATTCTTCATTTGTTGTTCATAATTTATTATTACTAAACTGACCTCGAGACCCCGAGATCATCAAGCTCGAGGCCCTCGCTCCTTTAGCAAAACTGGTTTGGTTATCACATTCTTCTTACTTACACTTATCATTTCTTGATTATTAACTAGTATTGAAATAAACCACATATTTTTAGGACCGCAAATCAATTATAATTGTTAACACCATTTTCAAGGTAAACAATATTATTTCAGGTGAGGGTATTCAGGTTGATACACAAAAGATTGAGGCAGTGTAGACTTGGACTAGACCCACAACACCGATGGAGGTTCGTAGCTTCCTCAGTTTGGCAAGTTATTATAGGAGAATTGTAGAGGGATTTTCTTCTATTTCAGCACCATTGACAAAGTTGACTCAAAAGGGAGCAAATTTTCAATGGACAGATACTTGCGAGCGGATTTTCCAGGCATTGAAGAACATATTAACTTCTGCACCATTTCTAACACTCCTATAGGGAACCAATGGTTATGTTATCTATGGTGACACTTCGGGCGTTGGATTGGGTTGTGTATTGATGCATCATAGTAAGGTTGTAGCTTATGCTTCTAGATAACTTAGAAAGCACGAGAAGAATTACCCAACCCACGATTTGGAGTTAGCCGCAGTGATTCATGCACTAAAGATGTCGAGGCACTATTTGAATGGCATTCATGTTGATATCTATATGGATCATAAGAGCCTTCAGTATATCTTCAAGCAAAAGGAATTGAATTTACGCCAAAGGAGATGGTTGGAGCTACTGAAAGACTATGACATTGATATTTTGTACCATCCGAGAAATGCAATTGTAGTAGCTGGCGCCCACATCCATAGATTTATGGGTAGCCTATCATATTTACAGCCTGAGAAGAGTAGGATAGTCCATGACGTTCATCAACTAGTTAGTCTTGGAGTTCGATTACTGGACTCAGGTGATACTATAGTTACTATTTAGGACACGGCAACATCCTCTTTAGTAACTGAAATCAAGGAACGCCAGTATAAGGATCCCATGTTAGCTCATTACAGGGATACAGTCCCTCAAAAGGAGAAGACACCAAGTGAGATTACAGGAGATTGAGTCCTCAGATATCAAGGACAATTATGTGTCCCTATTGTTGCAGGGCTGCGCCGGCAGGTGATGGAAGAGACTCACTATTCTCGTTATTTTCTCTATACAGGAGAAACAAAGATGTATCATGATATCAGGGAAATATATTGGTAGGACAGAAGGAAAAAGTATATAGTGGAGTTTGTTGCTCAGCTCCCTGACTGTCTGCAGGTTAAGATTGAGCATCAAAAACCTGGTGGATTATAGTAGGTCATAGAAATTCTAACTTGGAAGTCGAAAGTAATTAATATGGATTTCATCATAGGCCTACATCGTACCCAGCGTAAGTTTGAGTACAATATTTCATCCCCAGATAGACAGACAGGCTGAGCATACTATTCAGATGCTTGAGGATATGTTACAGGCTTATGTTATAGACTTCAAGGGTAGCTAGGATGATCATCTGTCGCTAGTTGAGTTTGTGTATAATAATAGCTATCATTCCAGTATTTAGATGGCTCCATATGAAGCTCTTTACGGATGGAAGTGTAGGTCACCTATCGTATGGTTCAATTTTTGGGAAACTAAGTTAGTAGGATCGTAGTTGGTACAATAGGAAATAGAGAAGATTAAGCTTATACAGGAAAGGCTGTTAGCAGCTCAAAGTCGTCAAAAGTCTTATGCGGATAATCGATGACGAGCTTGGATTTTCAGGTTGACGATTGGGTATTCCTAAAGTTATCATTGATGAAAGGAATTATGAGGTTCGATAAGAAAATAAAACTTATCCCTCGTTACATTGGACCATATAAGATCATACGCAAGGTAGACCAAGTAGCATATGAGCTAGCCTTGCCTTCTGACTTGGAGCCTGTACATCTAGTCTTTCATGTGTCTATGCTCCATAAGTTTATTGGAGATCCTTCTAGAGTCATGTAAGTCGACGATGTTCAGGTCATAGTGCAGATATCATATGAGGAAGCTCTCGTTGCTATACTAGATAGACTGGTTCGGAGATTGAGAACTAAGGACGTAGCTTCGGTTAAAGTATTTTGGAGAAACAATAATGTGGAAGAGATGATTTGGGAAGTTGAAGAAGACATGAAATATAGGTATCCATACTTACTTCTGCTTCCAGAGGAGGATCAGACCAAGGCATCACAACCTTTAGGTCCGTATATGGATTCTTATGTTAGTTATAGTCAGTGGTTGTGTGAAGCCATTCTCATTATTGATGATTGTGGCCTTATGTGGCATTGTGTTATTGAGTTTGCTACGGGAAGGATTGGTAGTAGAATTGCTATAAAGGATACTCTTCCAAAATATTTATAGATCCCGGGGAGTTAAACATTCGAGGACGAATGTTTCTAAGGAGGGAGAGATGTTATATTTTGCGTTTCGTACGTTAAAGTTTCGCCGTAAGCTGATCAACGTAATCTCGGGAATGAGATTTATATTGAGGATATAGGTATTTATGTTATTTATAACAGGTGATAAGTAAGTATCGTGAAGGTTAGAGGGTAAACAAATCGAAGAAAATGAGTTTCGTTGAAGTTTGACAATTTGGGATAAAATACGGTCCAAGCTCTAATACCTCGTATTTATGGACTAGTTTCATACAACGTACCACATGACCATGATGGTAAGGTAGATAAAGTATGTTAAAAAATGATTAGTATTTTAAGTAAACTGAGATAATTCTTAACTATATGAGTAATTGGTTAATTATTGGTTTTTAGTGGGAGATTAACAAGCTAATTAGGAATTTGTGGGTAAGTTAATGGAGATACGTCCCAACGTGGAAGCAAGTGGGATTCTTAATCAAGCCTAATAGTGACTAGGTAGTTTATGTAGCTAGGTGGCATATTTAGGGGATTCTTTTGCAAAGTAATCACATAAAGTGGGGCCCGCATCCACTATGATAAAGACACCTCACTACATCATTAAAGTGAGATGTATATACTTTCTAGTAACAGATGGAAAGTCTCAAAAAGAATACATATGAACCCCTATAATACTATAGCAGCGTGAGTTGCAATTCTAAGGGATCACGGTTCAACCTTTCTCAAGAACATCATACGGATTTTTCCCTACTTCGATCCACTGTTACGTGTTTTCTCGCATATTTTAAGGTTGTTCTTTCTTTCCTTTTGGCATGATCCATACGATACAAACAAAACGAGCAAATGCACAACTTTCATAAATTCCTCTATTCATAGAAGCACTAGGCCTACGTTCTTTGCAAGGCCCCAGAAAATTTCACTGTGTAATTTAAGGTCATGTGCTGCCGAGTTAGGCTAAAGTATTTAGAATTAGAAAATTTATCTTCACGGCGAGCAAACTCGCGGCGGTTCGGACTTTTTTGATTGAATAGTATGTTTCTGGGCTAAAGGAAAACGTTTTGGAAATAGGTGCATTTTTGCGGTCAATTATGCGGCGGCATAACCACTTTGCGGACCGCATAATGACCACAAAGTGAAGCAGAAGCTGGCCTAAGTTGAAGGCCATTATGTGGCGCACTATGCGACCGCATATCAGGTCTGCGGTGCTTTTTGCAACCTCATATCAGGTCTGCGGACCGCAGACCTCCCGCAAACCTAACCTGAAACACCCCAATTCTGAGCGTCAATTATGCGACTATTTTGTGGTCCGCATAATCATTATGTGGTTGCATATGAGACCCCAGATCTGAGTCGAGGGGTCCATTTTTCTATTTTTATAACCCGACCCTATTTTGATAAATAACGTTTGGGGATTCATTTGGGGCGATATTCTGAGTATTTTAAATAGAGGAACGAGCAATATAGAGAGAGAAAGAGGGAACATTGTCTTTCAATCACCCAAATCTTGCTCAAGTCTTCAAGAATCAAGGAAGATAGTCACTATATCGTACTCCATCGGGGTCAATCCTGCTTCCAGAACTTGCATGCAAAAGGGTTAAGAGTTCAAATATATTGTGGGGATTAGAAATAGGCCATGCATGTGTCACTAAGTTGTAGTATATGGGATTAATTAACTAATATGGGTGGTTATTGTTAAAATTGGTTTAGGGAAGAAAGAATTTCCATTGTGGGACCTTGTAGTTTATTTCACATGTTGGGTGTTTGATAAAATTCCTAAGAGAGTTACACCATGGGTAATCTTTCTAGTTATTAGTCGATTTTCGCTTTCTCCTTATAGATTATTATTGTTAGAGGTGTTGGTGCATTCTAGTAACTTAAGGAAAGATCAACCAGGTATGTGGGCTAAACTTTATCTCTCAATATTGAATTCCATAATGTTTCCGTAGGTCTAAGTGTGATCGGCCCCAAATCCATGATCTCTACGTCCGGGTTATCCCTTATAGAATCATAAAACTTGATTATTCCAAATGAGCCTTTTATCGAAATATAGACGTTTAATGTATGGTTTAATTATTAAAACGGTATGGCTCTGTGTCACGACCCCAAATCAAAACCAGTCGTGATGGCGCCTTTCGTGGAACTAGGCCAGCCAAATCCACATTCAAATCGTAAATAATCCTTCATTTATATCATTACTAAACTGATAACCCATAAAGGTTTCGTTTAATCATTTTCAAACAGATAAAGCTACACTGAATATTAAATACAACCACGAGATCCCGGAGTCACTGGTCATGAGCATCTAGAGAAAATATACAACCCTGGAAAATAAAATCTATAATAGTAAGCAGGAGAGAGCAGGGTTGCGGACGCGTGCAGCTACCTCCCAAAATCTCCAAGAAGTCTCTGGAATAGATACACAACTCACTCAGCCCTAGCACTTGGATCTGCACACAAGGTGTAGGGAGTAATATGAGTATGCCAACTCAGTAGTAATGAAAATAAATCAGGTCTGAGCAGTAAGAAACACATCAAGTCAAATCATCATTTCACAATAAGCACAGTGTCACGCCCCGAAATCCCACAGTCGGGTCGTGATGGCATCTAACGTTAACCCGCTAGACAAGCCAACATGTGTAGTTAAACTAGCATCATAACATCATTCTAACAGAATAAACTAAATCATTTCACAAATTACACGGCGGAAATAAATACGGTTTTAAGCTAAGTAAAGACAATCACAATACATCGACGCAAAATTTCCCAAAACCTGGTGTCACTAACTCAAGAACTGCCTAAGAGTGCTAACTACAAGTCTGAAAGGAAATACATGTCTGCCTCTGAAACTAAAGGAAAACCAAGACAGAATCTAAGACAAAGGGATGGAAGAGACGCCAAGGCCCACAGACACCAGTAGGTATACCTCGAAGCCTCTATAATGAGCTGGAAGACACTCCCACGAATGATGTCCTTTGGGTCTAGCTGCATAATCTGCACAACATAAAGAAGTGAAGGTGTAGCATCAATACAACCGACCCCATGTATTGAGTAAGTGCCTAGCCTAACCTCGGCGAAGTAGTGACGACGCTAGAACCAGACTGCCAAATAAACCTAGCAATTCAATTAAACATATATACATATATACAACGGATAAGAAATATAGGGAGAAAACAATTAATAAAGGAAGGGGAACATGCTGGGGGAGATAACAGTTTCATATAAGAAATCTCAATAAGGAAAGGAACAACAAGCCAGCATATCAACAAGGACAAGAAATCACAAACTTTCACGGCATCACCCTTCGTGCTTTTACTCTCGTCCTCACTAAGCGATGCATAATGTAATCAATGTAAATCATGGCACGGCATCACCCTTCGTTCTTTTACTCTCGTCCTCACTATGCAGTGTATAATGTAATCAACGTAAATCATGGCACGGAATCACCCTTCGTGCTTTTACTCTCGTCCTCACTAAGCGATGCATAATGTAATCAATGTAAATCATGGCACGGCATCACCCTTCGTTCTTTTACTCTCGTCCTCACTATGCAGTGTATAATGTAATCAACGTAAATCATGGCACGGAATCACCCTTCGTGCTTTTACTCTCGTCCTCACTATGCAATGTATAATGTAATCAATGTAAATCATGGCACGGCATCACCCTTCGTGCTTTTACTCTCTTTCCTCACAGTATAATCAATGAATATGATACGGAATGGTACATCGTACGGAACGGCATCACCCTTCGTGCTTTTACTCTCGTCCTCACTATGCAGTGTATAATGTAATCAACGTAAATCATGGCACGGCATCACCCTTCGTGCTTTTACTCTCGTCCTCACTATGCAATGTATAATGTAATCAATGTAAATCATGGCACGGCATCACCCTTCATGCTTTTACTCTCTTTCCTCACAGTATAATCAATGAATATGATACGGAATGCTACATCGTACGGAACGGCATCACCCTTCGTGCTTTACACTCTTTCCACATAATAACAAACAATGCACAGCAACACCCTTCGTGCTTTAGCACTCTTCCTCACCCAAACAGCAATCACAAACAAGGGCAAAGGAGTAAACAGAATAAAAATAGAAATCCGGCAAGGGAACAATAACAGAAATCTCAACATCCCAGCAAGGGAGACAATATCAAACAATGCACGGCATCACCCTTCGTGCTTTACTCTCATTCTCACCAAGACAAGTGCACGGCATCACCCTTCGTGCTTTAACACTCTTCCTCACCCAAACAGAAATCACAAACAAGGCAAGGAAGTAAACAGAACAGATATAGGAATCCCGGCAAGGGAACAATAATTAAACAATTAAATCCCGGCAAGGGTAATCATCAATTACACAATTAAATCCCGGTAAGGGAACATCAACTGCACAATTAAATCCCCGCAAGGGTATATTTCAATAACTCTTCCTCTTTCTTTCACTTTCATTTCCATGACTTATTCTATCATTTGAGCCAATGCTCCAAAGACGTAATATCTCATATTTGTTCATTATTCATTACACAATTTGAGCCAATGCTCCAACAGAGTTTACAGAATACAATTCCCTTCACATATTCTTCACAACATATAGAAATCATCAACTAAGCATGGAAATTACCACAAAATCAGTATATTCACAATATAAGGACTCACGGTCATGCTAGACACCAATGTATAGATACTCGTCACCATGACTATACATCGTATTTGAAAATTAGCAAGTAGCAAATTATAGTAAACTCATATTCCCTCAAGCTAAGGTTAGACCGAACACTTACCTCGGGTCCAAAGTATGGCAATCAACCCTCTAACACCGCCTTTCCTTTAGAATTCGACTCCGGAAGGATATTATCTAGACATAATCAACTCAAGTATATAAATAAGGATTCAAAGATTCAATTACATGGCCTAATTATCCATTTCCTAGCATTCTTTCAAATTTATCAAAATTCGACCCCGGGACCGCTCGCTCGGATTCTTGCAATTCTCGAAGGGAACACTCACCCAAAGCCTAAGGATCATAAATATAATATTTTTACTTGATTTCATGGCCAATTCACAGAAAATTCTAAGGTGATCACAAGTTCTAGATTACTACACATTTTCTTGAATTTTTGCACTAATTTGTGTAGTTAATTAGGCTAAGATACATGCATGAAACAAATTTATGGGTGGAATTTACTTACCTCACAAGACCTGGTCGAAAGCTCTTAAAAATAGTGGAATTCGCCTAAGGAAGAAGGTGAGAAATGAGGAAAATGGGTTTAAAACCCGTACTTAAACTCACTGCCTGAACAGTGATCGTACCTGTGATGGATGGGACCGCACCTGCGGTCTCGCGCTTGCGAGGAGAACATCGCGCCTGCGTAATTGGGCGGGGGGTCTGGGATCGCACCTGCGAATGGGAGATTGTACCTGCGGTCTCGCGCCTGCGATGAAATGCTCCGCACCTGCGAAGGATGGTTAGGCCACTGGTGCTCGCACCTGCGATGCATGGGACCGCTCTTGCGGTCTCGCACCTGCGATGCTTGGCAATCGCACCTGCGGTCACACCAGAGCAGGTGCACCAGCAGCTGAGTTTGCTGGTTTTTAGCCTCGTTAGGTGCCCGGAAGGCACCTGGGCCCACCCGAGCCATAATCCAAATATATCAACGAGTCCCAAATCATAATACGGACTCACGCGAGCCTTCGGAACATTCAAAACAACGCTAAAACTCGAAATCACACCCCAAACCTCAAGAACCAAACTTAGGAATTTTAAATTTTCTAACCTCGCTAACAACGTGTCGAACTGACCTATATATCTCGGAACAATACCAAATTTCACAGATTACTCACACAACCTCCTACGAACTTGCCCGTGCGATAAAATCGCCAAAACAACATCATACACATCGAATTAGGCCTCAAAATCCATGAATCCTATCAAATTTCGTAAAACATCAAGTTTCCCATTTTATGTCCGAAACACGTCAAACGAAATCCGATTTCAACCAAACTTTACAGAAAGTGCTTAAACCATATATAAGACCTATACTGGGCGCCGGAACCAAAATACAGGCCCGATACCATTACTTTCTAATCAGATTTCATTTTCAACTTCCTTAAATATTTTCAGAAAATAATTTACTCAAAAAAAAATTTCTCGGACTTGGGACCTCGGAATTCGATTTCGGGCATACGCCCAAGTCCCATATTTTCCTACGGGTCCGAGTCCGTTTACCCAAAATGTTGACCGAAGTCAAATTTATTCATTTTAATATCAAATCTTAGCATTTTTCACAGAATTTCATATTTAAGCTGTCCGGCTACGCGCCCGGACTGCTTACGCAAATCGAGGCAAATACAAATGAGGTTTTCAAGGCCTCGGAAGTACGGGATGGGTAATAACATAGGTGATGACCCTTTGGGTCGTCACACACAGTCTTTCTTTCCAACAGTGAATACGTTAAATCATCACGCTTAAAAAAAGCCAATTTCAAAAAAACTCCTTTGAAAAGTGTAATTTCCAACAATTTCAGAAAAATGTCCAAAAAGTTAGTGTAAAGAAAATGAAATGAATCATAAATAGCCACTCGGGCAAAATCATGAATATGAAACTGCCCCTCGGACGTAAAATCACTCAGAATCAGCCCCTCGGGCATACCTCACAGTCACTCATAATAAGCCCCTCGGGTAACCTCACAATCACTCATAATCATCCCCTCAGGCAACCTCACAATCACTCATTCCTCCCAATCACTCGGTACTCGCACTCAATAGGTACCTGCGCTCACTTGGGGTGTGTACAGACTCCGGAGGGTCTCCTACAGCCTAAGCGCTAATATCAAGCCATCTCGTGGCATATCATATCCTCACAATCAGGCCCTCGACCTCACTCAGTCAGAAACTCTCAAAAATCCACTCGGGCTATCAGTAAAACGAGATACTCGACCCAAAAACATCATTTTATATCTCAAAATAGTGTAAATAAGGCTGAGTTTCGAAATCAGTTAAACATAATATGACTGAGTGTAAATCATAAGTCAACACAGTGAGGAATAGCAGTAAAAGACCTCAAGGGGTCTAAACAAGTCGACACAAGTCCCCAAACATGGCCTACAACCCAAATATAACAATAGTCTGAAAACACGATTTAACATATGATTTAAAAGTAAATACGCAACTCAATAGTTACAACGGGAAGGACCAAGTCCAAATCCCCAATCAGTGCACGCCACACACTCGTCATCCAGCATGTGCACCACTCCAAAAATAGTGAGAAAATACGAAGTCCGGGATTCCATACCCTCAGTACAAGATTTACAGTCATTACTTACCTCAAACCGGACGAAAATCTACTCCGCAATGCTTTTGCCCCTCGACTCGGCCTCCGCACGCCCTGAATCTATTCAAAATAGATTCATATCATCAAAAAACTCCAAGGGAACAAAACCCACTCAAAAATAACCAATATATACAAAAAATCCCGAAATTGGCCAAATCTGACCCCCGATACGACGTCTCGGAAGTCGATAAAAATCACATCACAAGAATCCTCATCATTCCACGAGTATATACATACCAAGAACCTCAATTCGGACCTCAAATGGACCCTCAAATCCCCAATTAAAGGTCTACAATTACAAGCCCTAATTACCCAATTTTTGTACTAATTTCCCACAAATTTCACCACTAATCAGTCCATAAATCACACATAAACGAGTTTTAAGTCCAAAAGTCTTACCTCCACGAAGAACCTTCGATTTTCCTCTTCAAAACCCTTCAAAGAGCTTCCATCCCGTGCAAAAATGGTTGATGAATGACCAAAATCCGCTAAGGGTCCTATTTTTATGTTCTGCCCAGGTATTTCCACATCTGCGGCCAAATTCTCGCACCTGTGGACCCGCACACGCGGTCCTAGGTGCGCACCTGCGAAAAATCACTTAAATGCAAGTTTCCGCACCCGCGATCAAATTTTCGCACATGTGACTCTGAAGGTGCATCCCCAGCTCCGTATCTGCGGTCTTCCTCCTGCCCACCAAAATCCGCATCTGCGATCTTGGGTCCGCTAATGCGGGCTCGCATCTGCGGTCCCCTATCCGTAGGTGCGGTTACACCAGCAGCTTCAGCTGCAATTTTCAAACTTTAAATCCCCCGATGGCTATCCCAAATCACCCCAAACCCCTCGGGACCCCAACAAAAATACCAACAAGTCCCACAACCTCATTCGAACTTAGTCGAGACTTTGAAAAACCCAAAACAATCCTAAAACACCAAGATCACACCGGATTCAAGCCTATGAACTTTGAGATTTCTAAATTTCTCCAATGATGCCGAAACCAACCAAAACACGTCTTAATGACCCAAAAATTTGCACACATATCCAAATTGACACTACGAACCTGCTCCAACTTCCGAAATTCCATTCCGACCCCTATAGCCAATTTTCCACTGCCAACCGGAAATCGCCAAAAACTAACTTTCGCCAATTCAAGCCTAATTCTACACCGGACATCAAAACCAAATTCTGAACACACTCCTAAGTCCCAAATCACCTAAAGAAGCTATCCGAGCCATGAAATCTACATTCCGAGGTGGTATACCACTAAGTCAACTCTCAGTTGACTTTTTCAACTATATAACCAAGTTAAGAGACTAAGTATCTCATTTCCTTCCAAAAATCGCTCTGAACCCGATCCAACCAATCTAACACAACATAATGAAGCTGAACCACATATAATGAAGCCGAAACGGGGGAAACAGGGCTATTACTCTCGAAACGACCGGCCGGGTCGTTACATCATTCCCCACTTAAACATACGTTCATCCTCGAACGTGCAAAGAGTTGTTCTCCAACACCATCAAACTGCCGCGTAACCTCACCACGCACATACCCGAGTGTGATCCCACGTCAGCCTATCCCATATAGTTCCGATAGTACAACACCGTTGAAATTCAAAATCCAACCTGACCCATGAACCTTAGAACCAAATTTCCACTTCTGAAATAATTTATAAGATCAAAATTCCACAACTATAAACTGAATAAGTTTGAACACGTTGTATCAAGCCATATCCGTAACCCAAGATGCAATCACATAATATACTGCGTGACTCAAACACTCATGGCGATAACTCCTAATCACAATAGTTGCTCAAAAAAACCTAATACCGGTACATACCCTCTTATCAAGAAATGCCTCGCTCTAACACTTTCATATAATGTCGATGATGAAAGAAACACGTAGAACTAGCAACCATTCGTCCGATCAGCCAGACATGAAGCTCCCCCTTCCCAAACAAGAATTATAGTAGATTTCTAAGCCAACTCCCGATATTTATCCTTCCAACTATGTTGTAGTCAATTCTGACAGTATTCATTCTAGGTATAGTGACCTCTTCTCATCCGACACGACCACTCTGATGACATGACACATCAATACAATTCAAAGCCATAACATGTGCAACTCCTGCACTCAATAGCAACATCCCAATGTAATCAAATTATATAAAAGTTTCACACGAGAGGACCATCCCGCCATTAACAATTACCGTCACAACACCATGCTAAGAGCCTGACACTCATCAAAAAATCAAAACACACGAATCTGACACCAAGGATCATACCTCCACATAACTCCGCAACAATGCGTGATCCCATCCACACGCTGGTCCACATGAAATACTTCGAGTCACCTTGCTCTAAATCAATAACCATAAGCAATTTGACATCAAGTACTCAAAGTGAGTTACCCTAACCACGGGGAATTGGACGATACCATGCCACACGAGCCCGAAAGAACATAATTGATGCGTCTTAATCCGCAATACCCAATTACTTACCTTAATCAAATCCCGCTATAAGCCCAATTAGAACCGCACCATATGTTCCTATAACCAACGATCACAACTCCTCGCAACACCGAAGGGTAACTCATACATCACTCCAGAACACGAATAAACTCAATGATAATCGAATGGTACATCCCTCAACAATAGAAATTTGGAGTCAACAATTCTGACCCAGTGCAGAACACACGCTCATACTGGCCTACCAATAACCCTAAATCAACTCTGGTCACCCACGCAGATAGATAACTCACTGAAAAGTTCACAATGACTGAATCATGGTACATACTAACATCTGACTAGCTATGCTCGCATCCTCACAGTTCACTACCACAAAATAACCTGTTTATGAGAACTATCAGTCTCGAAGTCATGAAGAGCACCAATTACTATATCTGATGTCAACTCCACCGCTCGAATACATAACACATCCCTAATACTTGATCATTCCATGAGGATACCCCTAAAATCATTCCGTGACAACAAGCAACCTTGAATATCAGCAGTCGATCCAACAAGAGAGCGTCGCTATAGCAATGAAACACCCTTAACTCCACACATGCCCTTTCTGAAATGTATACCTTCATCAAGCCACCTAATAGTGCTATCATCTACCTAGTCATCTGAAACTGCCAATGCTGCCTAAGAATTTTCGACCATCCTTCCAGAACTAAACCGTGACCTCACACATGCAAATCTCACTCTACACGACATAACGCATACACCATGCCATCCTATGATAAACATGAGAACTTCATAATCCCTTCCGATCCACAAGCAACTACGCACCCAACTAGTCAAGAATTTCCCATTTGATCCCATTTAGAAGCAAAATCACTATACATCACATGCACCTCACGCCAGTAGAAAATATGCATCTCTAACCGTGGTAGAAACCATCAGGAACTATCTGAATCCCATTTCTACAACACCAAACCATCAGGACTGAATCCTTCTAACTCAACCAAGCTACGCAAGTCACCAAAACCCAAGAGCATCGCTAAGAAACACTTGTAAGAACTCATTACCTTATGAACACCCAAAGAACTAATTGTATCCCTTATCATGACGATCCGACCTACTACCAAGTTGTCCTATTTATCCAAGTTCCTTCTGACTTACCTGTGAATTGGTACTTCTCTTTGCCATAATACCGCAATTCTCAACCCATATTCACCACACGAGACTCAAGTATAAAACCATACCGTTTGAGGCTCATAAGCCGTTGAATACTCTCTCAAATATCCCCAAAAGTACCGCATTCAAAATACTTACCTTGAAGAGACTTCCTGCGAATCTAAAGTCATTACATTCACCTTCCTGATATTAATATGTAGAATCCATGATAATGTAGAAATGCCACAAGACTTGACACCCTCCAACGTGAATCTCAATTCTAGCCCAAAACACACCTTGAAGATTCCCAATTGCTATATTTAACCTTGAATCCGTCAGAACCATTCTCAAGAGTCATCCACTCTACTCAAACCTCAATTAGACTAATCAAATGGACCGAACGACCTGTGCTCCATTAGCACTCCAACACCCCAGGAAGTAATCCACACATACTCGAAGCAACAAGCAAATTCCTACATTGCACACACTACCCCATTTTACAATTACAAATCAATCATTCAATAATGAAAAAAAATCCAATTACCCATAGAGTACATTACAACCTGTAGCCAAAATTTCCATTACTCGAGTCATCCCCGATCTCAACCCTTAAAAGCCACAACTGATTCACCAGTATACCTCGAACCAAACCTAACACATCACATAAGTGTGCAACCAACTTATCACTAGCAGACTCCCCCACTTGGCTCAAAGCCATAGATCAAAACAACCACTAACTCATAATGACCATACGCTAACACCACTGCCATACCACAGTGAGATTCAACTAAATCCTTCATAAGCTCATATATAACTCAAACCTTTTAACATCCAAAATCATCTACAACCTCATATTCACCATTGCAATAGCCGTGCCAGCTCCCACAAGTGATCTAAACTCAAATTGCAACATATATCAATTACTGGTAAAAGATAACTTGCTACAAACAACATAAGGATCACATAACCTTAGGACACCCCGCGGGAAATAGCCCCGCCTTCTTAGCCTCAAACCGATCTCTCTATATACCTTTCATAAACTCATAGTTGTCATTCAATCACTTTATCCTTCTGCATCTAAACAATACCAACGCCTACCATCGAGGCATCACAATACGCGGTATAAGAACCTGAAGCTGATGGCAGAACTAACACTAGAGCTGTGGTCAAAGAAATCTTAAGCGTCAGGAAGCTCTCTGCACACTCGTTTGACCACCTTAATACCCTCACTGGACACCACGTACCCCAAGATTGCTACTGAGCTGAGCCGAAAATTCACACTTCGAGAACTTTGCATAGAGCTTCTCCTCCCTGAATCCTTATAATGTCGTCCTCAAATACTAACTATGCTACCCCTGGCTACGCGTATACGCCAAGATGCCATCAATGAATACAATAACAAGGAGTGCTAATACGGCCGGAATACACAGTTAATCAAATACATGAACGTTACTGGGGCATTGGCCAGCCCGAAAGACACCACCGGGAACTCATAACACAACGGGACGATCCACTTCACTCCATAACTAAACAACATGAGAGGTGTTCTGATACACTCATAACTCGAAGCTATATTCCAACTCGAGAGAGAAATCAAACACTCATAAGTTCTTTCCACATTTCCAGCCAATCCTTTTGTCACAATCAAACAATTTGAAAACACCCTCACCATCGAATCACACTCGCCACATAGTCATCCAGTCATAAAACCCCCACCGATAAGGACACAAATGGACATATAAGTCCCAAATGCACGACTCACACAATCGAAATCTTAGCACTCAAGACACAAAATAAAATCCGGCCTCAAGTCCTCCAGACTGGCCCATTATACAACATGCTAAAATTCACATCTCGCACCTCACAAAGGAAATCATAAGTCGTTGATGCACAGCTGATACCAAGCGCTCACGTGCACATTCGAATACATGGAAGGAATTCAAGAGTTACACTTTTGGCTTAATAAAATAGGTTCGCACGACAAGAGTTCAAGAATGTGAGATTTTCCTAAGGGTTTTGTAGCCGCTCGAAGAATAGTACAAACGTCTCCGTACCGATCGGCAAGACTCTACTAAACCTACTCATGACTGGTGAGTCCTATGTAACCTAGCGCTCTGATACCAACTTGTCACAACCCCAAATCTAAACTAGTCGTGATGGCGCCTATCGTGGAACTAGGCCAACCAAATCCACATTCAAATCTTAAATAATCTTTCATTTATATCATTACTAATTTGATAACCCATAAAGGTTTTGTTTAATCATTTTAAAACAGATAAAGCTACACTGAATATTAAATACAACCCCGAGATCCCGGAGTCACCGGTCATGAGCATCTACAAAAAATATACAACCCTGGAAAATAAACTCTATAATAGTAAGCAGGAGAGAGCAGGGCTGGGACGCGTGCATCTACCTCGCAAAATCTCCGAGAAGTCTCTGGAACATATACACAGCTCTCCCTGCCCTAGCACCTGGATTTGCACACAAGGTGCAGGGAGTAATGTGAGTACGCCAACCCAGTAGTAATGAAAATAAATCAGGTCTAAGCAGTAAGAAACACATAAAGTCAAATCATCATTTCACAATAAGCACAGTGTTTCTTTCCAACAGTGAATACGTTAAATTATCATGCTAAAAAATCCAATTTCAGTAAAACTTCTTTGAAGAGTGTAACTTCAAATAATTTCAGAAAAATGTCCAAGAAGTTAGTGTAAAAAATGAAATGAATCATAAGTAGCCACTCGGGCAAAATCATGAATAAGAAACTGCGCTTCGGTCGTAACATCACTCAGAATCAGCCCCTCAGGCATACCTCAAAGTCACTCATAATCATCCCCTCGGGCAATCTCACAGTCCCTCATAATCAGCCCCTCGGGCAACCTCACAGTCAGTCATGCCTCCCAATCACTCGGCACTCGCACTCAGTAGGTACATGCGCTCACTTGGGGTGTGTACAGACTCTGGAGGGGCTCCTACATTCCAAGCGCTAATATCAAGGCATCTCGTGGCATATCATATCCTCACAATCAGTCCCTCGGCCTCACTCAGTCAGAAACTCTCAAAAAGCCACTCAGGCTATCAGTAAAATGGGGTACTCGACCCAAAAACATCATTTTATATCTTAAAATAGTGTAAATAAGGCTGAGTTTCGAAATCAGTTAAACATAATATGACTGAGTGTAAATCATAAGTCAACACAGTGAGGAATAGCAGTAAAATCCCCCAAGGGGTCTAAACAAGTCGCCACAAGGCCCCAAACATGGCTTACATCCCAAATATAACAATAGTCTGAAAACACGATTTAACGTATGATTTAAAAGTAAATACGCAACTCAATAGTTTCCACGGGAAGGACCAAGTCCAAATCCCCAATCAGTGCACGCCACACACTCGTCATCCAGCATGTGCGCCACTCCAAAAATAGTGAGAAAATATGAAGTCTGGGGTTCCATACCCTCAGAACAAGATTTACAGTCATTACTTACCTCAAACCGGATGAAAATCTACTCCGTGATGACTTTTCCACTCGACTCAGCCTCAGCACGCCTCTAATCTATTCAAAAAAAGATTTATATCATCAAAATACTCTAAGGGAACAAAGCCCACTCAAAAATAACCAATATAGACCAAAAATCCCGAAATTGACCAAACCCGACCCCCGGGCCCAAGTCTCGGAAGTCGATAAGAATCACATCAGAAGAATCCTCATCCTCCCACGAGTCTATACATACTAAGAATCTCAAAATTGGACCTCAAATGGCCCCTCAAATCCCCAATTAAAGGTCTCCAATTACAAGCCCTAATTACCCAATTTTTGTACTAATTTTCCACAAATTTCACCACGAATCAGTCCATAAATCACACATAAACGAGTTTTAAGTCCAAAAGTCTTACCTCCACGAAGAACCTTCTATTTTCCTCTTCAAAACCCTTCAAAAAGCTTCCAACACGTTCAAAAATGGTGGATGAATGACCAAAATCCGCTAAGGGTCCTATTTATATGTTCTGCCCAGGGATTTCCGCACCTGGGGAAAAATTCTCGCAGCTGTGGACCCGCACCTGCGGTCCCAGGTGCGCACCTACAAAAAATAACTTAAATGCACATTTCCGCACCCGCGACCGCATCTGCGATCTTCCTCCTGCCCACCAAAATCCACATTTGCGGTCCTGGGTCCATTTCTGCAGGCTCGCACCTGAGCTCCCTTATCCGCAGGTGCGGTTACACCAGGACCAACAGCTTCAGCTGCAATTTTCCAACTTTAAATCCCCTGATGGCTATCCGAAATGACCCTGAGCCTCCCGGGACCCCAACCAAAAATACCAACAAGTCTCACAACCTCATTCTAACTTAGTCGAGCCTTCGAAACACTCAAAACAACGCTAAAACACAAAGATTACATCGGATTCAAGCCTATGAACTTTGAGATTTCAAAATTTTTCCAATGATGCCGAAACCAACCAAAACACGTCCGAATGACCCGAACATTTGCACACATATCGAAAATGACACTACGAACCTGCTCCAACTTCCGGAATTCCATTCCATTCCCTATAGCCTATTTTCCACTGCCGACCGAAAATCGCCAAAAACTAACTTTCGCCAATTCAAACCTAATTCTACATCGGACATCAAAACCTCTTTTCGAACACACTCCTAAGTCCCAAATCACCTAAAGAACCTATCCGAGCCATGAAATCTACATTTCGAGGTCGTTTACCAATAACTCAACTCTCAGTTGACTTTTTCAAATATATAACGAAGTTAAGAGACTAAGTGTCTCATTTCTTTCCAAAAATCGCTCTGAACCCGAGCCAACCAATCTAACACAACATAATGAATTTGAACCACATATAATGAATCCGAAATAGGGGAAATGGGCTATTACGCTCGGAACGACCGGCCGGGTCGCTACACTCTGAGTCATAATTTAAATTAAAACTAGCATACCAATTGGGTAAGGAAAACTCGATGTACTTAATACTCCTAAATGCCCGTATGTGTACTAAATGCCTTAGTTCAGTGCATTTAGTCGATGATAAACTATAAAGATACTTGAAAATGAATTAAGTAAACACGGGAAATAGAGTGTGGATAACATATATAGTCGCGCGTAGCGATGCCTATGAAATGAGAATATATATATATGAAACAGATTACGAAACAAGCCTCGACTCAACTATTTTAAGATGACATTTTAAACATGCTTGTGTTATAAAAACTTTATGTGTAATATGCATTTAAATGCTTCCCTTTATGCTATGTTTTTACTTGGTGATGTGTTGAAGTTATGGAATACATGTTAAATTTCCAAGGTATGTGGCTGTAAGGACCCGTAAAATTCTTAACCAAAATCTCGAGTTGCAGTGCCCAGCGGATTGAGAAGAAAATGTTTCTCAGATTTACGCATTTCTACGACCCATTATGCAACCGCATAATCACTCTGCGGATCGCATAATGGCCGCAGAGTGAAGCAGAAAATCTGGCCAAATTCAGGCCAGTTTTGCGGTCGATTATGCGATCGCATAATCAATATGCGGACCGCACATTGACCGCATAACCTCTCTTGGGTTTCCATGAAGGGAGTTCTGTGGTGCATTATGCGACCGCATAATTGGTATGCGGACCGCATAGTGGTC
>MDKI01033888.1:0-16759 GCA_005239505.1 Nicotiana paniculata
TTACCCTCGCACCTTCACGAATTTACTTGTCACTTGTTTGAAATAACATAATACTTATAACCTTAAAAATAATCTTATCCCCGAGCCTATATCAATTTACTCATGGTGTACTTTCATGTACGAAAACATGGGGTGTAACATTATTCCTCCCTTTGGAACATTCGTCCTCGAATGTTGATTGGTGCACTTATCATTTTCAATAACTTATGTCTACCGAATACTTTAGTACTTCCCTTATCATCTAGAAGATTGTTCTGTGAATAAATCCAAAGGCCAGGGCATTCCCCATTTTAGGCCTCTTTGTCACACCACGACTTGTGGTCAGAATCTTTCCAATTTCGTAACTCTTGCTACCTTCTGTCATGCATCCTGTACGACTTTTTCCTTGTATGTGCGCCTATGCGACTCTTCTCTCCTTTTTTCCTCTAGTTTTTAACCAATCTCTAGGTGTCACTTTGTAAGAATATACGGAGCTTGAAAAGATGTCTCTTTGGGAATTTATAGGTATACTGAAGTTCTTTGCCCGATACTTCATTGAACTTACGAATATTGCTATATCTTATTTCATAGACTCAATTATCCATTCGTATGACTTTACTGCATCTAGTTAGATCATAATATACCATAACCCTTACTTCGATTTATCGTTACTGAGGTTTTCTGGTGAACTCCATGTTACTTTCGTTGCTTATCCCATATGTATAAATCTAAGTCCTTTAATGCTTCCTCTACGATAATCTTCATTAGTTGGGTAGGTCCTACCCTTTTTCATCTTGCTTTTTTTTTTTTTGCTGAAACTTGTATCTACCTTCCAATTCTCTTATTCCTTTTTTTACCGTAAGAGTGGATAGGCATTCTTGCCTCAGGGATCTTTATCAAGAAGTTTACACATCTTAGTACATATATGATCTGTTGAATACCTCATATTTATCCCTCATAAACATGATGCAAAAATTAAGTTCCTCTGACTCAACTCTTCCATAACCACATTCAATTTCTTACCAACCATCTTTCTAGATGTAGGCATCGTCGTATTCTGAATAAGATAGAGTATAGGAAATTGAGTTCTTACAACTGAGCTCTACCACACGATCTAGAGTAAGAAGAAAGAGTGACAGTACTAAATTTCCTGTAGCCTCCTGCTTATAAGTGTGGTGCATGCCACACCCATAAAAAAGACTCTACTAGACACGACTTGTAGACTCCTAGGACAAAACTGCTTTGATACCACTTTTGTCACAACCCAAACCGATGGGCCGCGACGGGCAACCGGTACCTTACTCAATCGAGTACCAACATAACGTATCTTTTCGTATCATACTATCATAGATAACTGAGCTGGAGAGGCTGCCGTGAGATAAGTAGAATACAACATGAAATACCAGCTTATACATAAGACATACGGGCCTATAAGACCAAAATAGCCACTCGTATACCGAACATAGGCCGACAAGGTCATACAATCTTTTACGTACATGACGTCTTTCTACAAGCCTCTAAGAGTACACACTTTATATAAAAGTGGGGACAGGGCCCCGCCATACCAAACAATACGCGTCTAAATCAAATTGACCAAACAAGCAACTCCGGAGCAAATGGAGCGCATCAACATCTTCCGCTGAGCTGATAGCCTACTTAGAGGACTCTCGACCTGTCTATCGGGACCTGCGGGCATGAAATGCAGCGTCCCCAGGCAAAAGGGACGCCAGTACGAGTAATGTATCGAGTATGTAAGCCACATAAATAAGTACATAACAGACATGGAAAAAATATAGAGTAAATGACTCAACCTGTAAGTCTGGATAACTCTGTACGACATAAGGAACCATAGTCACCACCCCGCCATGACAGTTCCTCTTTTTTGGCATTTTACGGTCATAAAACGGAAATTCCGCCTGATTCCCATATTTTCGTGTGCTATAGCCCACGCCTTCCGCTGTGGGCCTGAGCCCCCGGACCCGGATCACCTAAAAACTTTTTGGGACCTCAAATAAGACCCAAGGAACCATAGTCACCTCCCCGCCATGACCGTTCCTTATTTTTGTATTTTTACGGTCATAAAATTGGAATTCCGCCCGATTCCTACATTTTCGGGTACTATAGTCCACGCCTTCCACCCCAGGCACGGGCCCCCTGATCTGGATCGTTCAAAAGTTTTCCGGGACAACAAATACTACCCAAGGAACCATAATCACCGCCCCTCTACGACTGTTCCTCATTTTTTGGCGTTTTATGCCCATAAAAGTTGAATTCCGCCTGATTCCCATATTTTCATGTGCTATAGCCCACGCCTTCTGTCGTGGGCCCAGGCCCCGGGACCAAGATCGCCTAAAAAAAATTTCAGGACATCAAATATGACCTAAGGAACCATAGTCACCACCCCACCATGACCGTCCATCGTTTTCGGCATTTTACGGCCATAAAACTGGAATTCTGCTCAATTCCCATATTTTAGTGGACTATAACCCACGTCTTTCACCCTGGGCACGAGCCCACAGACCCGAATTGCCTAAAAACTTTTCGGGACCTCAAATACGACCCAAGGAACTTTAGTTACTGCCCCATTAGGACCGTTCCTCAATTTTTGGCGTTTTACGGCCATAAAACTGTAATTTTGCTTGATTCCCATATTTTTGTGTGCTATAGCCCACGCCTTCCGCCGTGGAACCGAGACTCCGAACCCGTATCGCCTAAAATTTTTTCAGGACCTCAAATACGACCAAAGGATCCATAGTCACCATCAGCCATGACCATTCCTCATTTTTTGACATTTTATAGCCATATAGCTGGAATTCTGCCAGATTCCCTTATTTTCGTGTGCTATAACACATGCCTTCTGTCGTGGGCCCTGGCCCTGGACCAGGATTGCGTAAAAGTTTGTTGGGACCTCAAATATGACCAAAGGAACCATAGTCACAGTCCCTCCATGACCGCTCCTCATTTTTTGGCGTTTTACGGCCATAAAACTGGAATTTCGTTAGATTCCCATATTTTTGTGTGCTATAGCTCACACCCTCCACTGTGGGCCTTGGCCCTGAATTGTTTAAAACAATTTCGAGATAACAAATACGACACAAGGAACCATAGTCACTGCCCCGCCATGACCGTTCCTTGTTTTTGGGCGTTTTACGGTCGTAAAACTGGAATTCCGCCTGATTCCCATATTTTCATGTGCTATAGCCCACACCTTCCGCTGTGGGCCTGGGCCCTCGGACCTAGATCGCCTAAAAAATTTCGGGACCTAAAATATGTTCCAACGAACCATAGTAATCGTCCCACCATGACCGTTCCTAGTTTTTTATCTTACGGCCATAAAACTTGAATTCCGCCCGATTCTCATAATTTCGTGTGCTATAGCCCACGCCCACCGTGGGTTCGGGCCCCCGGACCCGGATCGTTTAAAAATTTTTCGGCACCACAAATACGACCCAAGAAACCATAATCACCGCCCCCCACGATCGTTCCTCATTTCTTGGTGTTTTACGACTATAAAATTGAATTTCGCCTGGTTCCCATATTTTCGTGTTCTATAGCCCACGCCTTCCGCCATGATTGTCCATCATTTTTTGGCGTTTTAAGGCCATAAAACTAGAATTCTGCTCGATTCCCATATATTAGTATGCTATAGCCCACGTCTTTCGCCGTGGGACCAGACACCCTAACCCGGATCGCCTAAAAAATTTGCGGGACCTCAAATACAACCCAAGAAACTTTAGTTACCGCCCCACTAGGACCGTTCCTCGTTTTTTGGTGTTTTACGGCCATAAAAGTGGAATTTCGCGTACTTCCCATATTTTTGTGTGCTATAGCCCACTCCTTCCGCCATGGAACCGTGACTCCGGACCCGGATCATCTAAAAGTTTTCCGTGACCTCAAATACGACCCAAGGATCCATAATCACCATCCCGCCTTGACCATTCCTACTTTTTTGACATTTTACAACCATATAACTGGAATTCTGCCAGATTCCCTTATTTTCATGTGCTATAACCCACGCCTTCTGTCGTGAGCCCTGGCCCCGGACCAGGGTTGCGTAAAAGTTTTTTGGGACCTCAAATATGACCCAAGGAACCATAGTCACAACCCCTCTATGACCGTTCCTCATTTTTTGGCGTTTTACGGCCATAAAACTGGAATTTCGCTCGATTCCCATATTTTCGTGTGCTATAAGCCCACACCTTCCACTATGGGCCTTGGCCTTGAATTGTTTAAAAAATTATCGAGACAACAAATACAACACAAGGAACCATAGTCACCACCCTACCATGACCGTTCGTTGTTTTTCGGTGTTTACAGTCATAAAACTGAAATTCCGCCTGATTCTCATATTTTCACGTGCTATAGCCCGTGCCTTCAGCTGTGGGCCTAGGCCCCCACACCCAGATCGCCTAAAAACATTTTGGGACCTCAAATAGGTTGCAAGGACACATAGTCATCGTCCCACCATGACTGTTCCTCATTTTTGTATTTTACGGCCATAAAACTTGTATTCCGCCAGATTCTCATATTTTCGTGTGCGCCCACGCCTTCCGCTGTGGGCTAAGCCCCCCGGACCAAGATCGCCTAAAAAATTTTCAGGACATCAAATACGACATAAGGAACCATAGTCACCGTCCCACCATGACCATTCATCATTTTCGGCGTTTTACGGCCATAAAACTGGAATTCTGCTCGATTCCCATATTTTAGTGTGCTATAGTCCACGTCTTTCGTCGTGGGCCCAGGCCCCCGGACCCGGATCGTCTAAGAAATTTTTGGGACCTCAAATATGACCCAAGGAAATTTAGTTACCGCTCCACTAGGACTATTCCTCATTTTTTGGTATTTTACGGCCATAAAACTGGAATTTTGCCTAATTCCCATATTTTGTGTGCTATAGCCCACGCCTTCCGCCGTGGAATCGGGACTCCGGACCCGGATCACCTTAAATTTTTCCAAGACCTCAAATACGACCCAAGGATCCATAGTCACCATCCCGCCTTGACCATTCCTACTTTTTTGACATTTTACAGCCATATAACTGGAATTCCGCCAGATTCCCTTATTTTCGTGTGCTATAACCCACACCTTCTGTCGTGGGCCTTGGCCTCGGACCAGGATTGCGTAAAAGTTTTTTGGGACCTCAAATATGACCCAAGGAACCATAGTCACAGCCCCTCTATGACCGTTCCTCATTTTTTGGTGTTTTACGGTCATAAAACTGGAACTTCGCTCGATTCCCATATTTTCTTGTGCTATAAACCAACACCTTCCATTATGGGCCTTGGCCCCGAATTGTTTAAAAAATTTTCAAGACAACAAATATGACACAAGGAAACATAGTCACCACCCCACCATGACCATTCCTTGTTTTTCGGCGTTTTACAGTCATAAAACTGAAATTCCGCCTGATTCCTATATTTTCACGTGCTATAGCCCACGCCTTCAGCTGTGGGCCTGGGCCCCCGGACCCAAATCGCCTAAAAAAATTTCGGGACCTCAAATAGGTTCCAAGGACACATAGTCATCGTCCCACCATGACTGTTCCTCATTTTTGAATTTTACGGCCCTAAAACTTGTATTCCGCCCGATTCTCATATTTTCGTGTGCTATAGCCCACCCCTTCCACCGTGGGCTCAGGCCCCCGGACCCGGATCATTTAAAATTTTTCCGGGACCACAAATACGACTCATGGAACCATAATCACCGCCCCGCCATGATTGTTCCTTACTTTTTTGGCGTTTACTCCTATAAAATTGAATTTCGCCTGATTCCCAAATTTTCATGTGCTATACCCCACGCCTTCCGCTGTGGGCTAAGCCTCCCGGACCAAGATCGCCTAAAAAAATTTCAAGACATCAAATACGACATAAGGAATCATAGTCACCGCCCCACCATGACCGTCCATCATTTTTCGGTGTTTTACGGTCATAAAACTTGAATTTGCTCGATTCCTATATTTTAGTGTGGTATAGCCCACGTCTTTCGGCGTGGGCCCAGACCCCGGACTTGGATCGCCTAAAAATTTTTTGGGACCTCAAATATGACCCAAGGAAATTTAGTTACCGCCCCTCTAGGACTGTTCCTCGTTTTTTGGCATTTTACGGCCATAAAACTGGAATTTCGCCTAATTCACATATTTCGTGTTCTATAGCCCACGCCTTCCGCCGTGGAATCGGGACTCCGGAACCGGATCACCTAAAATTTTTCTAGGACCTCAAATACGACCCAAGGATCCATAGTCACCATCCCGCCTTGACCATTCCTACTTTTTTGACATTTTACAGCCATATAACTGGAATTCCGCCAGATTCCCTTATTTTCGTGTGCTATAACCCACGCCTTCTGTCGTGGGTCTAGGCCCCGTACCAGGATTGCGTAAATGTTTTTTGGGACTTCAAATATGACCCAAGGAACCATAGTCACAGCCCCGTTATGACCGTTCCTCATTTTTGGCGTTTTACGGCCATAAAACTGAAATTTCTTTTGATTCCCATATTTTCGTGTGCTATAAGCCCACACCTTCAACTGTGGGCCTTGGCCCCGAATTGTTTAAAAATAATTTCAAGACAACAAATACGACACAAGGAACCATATTCACCACCCCGCCATGACCGTTCCTTGTTTCCGGGCGTTTTACGGTCATAAAATTGAAATTCCGCCTGATTCCTATATTTTCATGTGCTATAGCCCACACCTTCCACTGTGGGCCTGGGCCCCCAGACCTAGATCGCCTAAACAATTTCGAGACCTCAAAAATGTTCCAAGGAACCATATTCATCGTCCCACCATGGTCGTTTCTCGTTTTTGTATTTTAAGGCCATAAAACTTGAATTCCGCCCGATTCTCATATTTTCGTATGCTATAGCCCACACCTTCCACCATGGGTTCAGGCCCCCGGACCCGGATTGTTTAAAATTATTCCGGGACCACAAATATGAACCAAGGAACCATAATCACCACCCTCCCATGACCGTTCCTCATTTTTTGGCGATTTACGCCTATAAAATTGAATTCCGCCTGATTCCCATATTTTCGTGTGCTATAGCCCATGCCTTCTGCTGTTGTCTAAGTCCCCCGGACCAAGATCGCCTAAAAAATTTTAAGGACATCAAATACGACCCAAGGAATAATAGTCACCGCCCCACCATGACTGTCCATCATTTTTCGGCGTTTTACGGCCATAAAACTAGAATTCTGCTCGATTCCCATATTTTAGTGCGCTATAGCCCACGTCTTTCGCCGTGGGCCCAGGACCCCGGACCTGGATCGCCTAAAAACTTTTCGGGACCTCAAATATGACCAAAGGAAATTTATTTACCGCCCCACCAGGACTGTTCCTCATTTTTTGGCATCTTACGGCCATAAAACTGGAATTTCACTTATTCCCATATTTCGTGTGCTATAGCCCACGCCTTCCGCCGTGGAATCGAGACTCCGGACCCGGATCACCTAAAAATTTTCTAAGACCTCAAATACGACCCAAGGATCCATAGTCACCATCCCGCCTTGACCATTCCTACTTTTTTACATTTTACAGCCATATAACTGGAATTTCGCCAAATTCCCTTATTTTCGTGTGCTATAACCCACGCCTTCTGTCGCGGGTCCTAGCCCCTAACCAGGATTTCGTAAAAGTTTTTTGGGACCTCAAATATGACCCAAGGAACCATAGTCACAGCCCCGCTATGACCGTTCCTCATTTTTTGGCGTTTTACGACCATAAAACTGGAATTTCGCTCAATTCCAATATTTTCGTGTGCTATAAGCCCACACCTTCCAATGTGGGCTTTGGCTCCGAATTGTTAAAAAATATTTGAGACAACAAATACGACACAACCATATTCACCAACCCGCCATCACCGTTCCTTGTTTTTGGGCATTTTACTGTCATAAAACTGTAATTCCGCCTGATTCCCATATTTTCATGTGCTATAGCCCACACGTTCCGTTGTGGCCTGGGCCCCCAGACCTAAATCGGCTAAAAAAATTTCGGGACCTCAAAAATGTTCCGAGGAACCATATTCATCGCCCCACTATGACCGTTCCTCGTTTTATTATTTCACGGCCATAAAATTTGAATTCCGCCCGATTCTCATATTTTCGTGTGCTATAGCCCACGCCTTCCACCGTGGGTTTGGAGTTTGGACCCCCAGACCCCGATTGTTTAAAATTAATCTGGGACCATAAATATGACCCAAGGAACCATAACCACCTCCCTCCCACGACCGTTCCTCATTTTTTGGCGTTTTACGCCTATAAAATTGAATTCCGCCTGATTCCCACATTTTCGTGTGTTATAGCCCACGCATTCCGCTGTGGGCTAAGTCCCCCGGACCAAGATCGCCTAAAATTTTTTAAGGACATCAAATATGACCCAAGGAACCATAGTCACCGCCCCACCATGATTTTCCATCATTTTTCGGCGTTTTACGGCCATAAAACTGGAATTCTGCTCGATTCCCATATTTTAGTATGCTATGGCCACGTCTTTCGCCGTGGGCCCAGGCTCCCGAACCCGGATCGCCTAAAAATTTTCCAGGACCTCAAATATGACCCAAGGAAATTTAGTTACCGCCCCACGAGGAATGTTCCTTTTTTTTTTGGCATTTTACGGCCATAAAACTGGAATTTCGCCTAATTCCCATATTTCGTGTGCTATAACCCACGCCTTCCGCCGTGGAATCGGGACTCTGGACCCGGATAACCTAAAATTTTTCTAGGACCTCAAATACGACCCAAGGATCCATAGTCACCATCCCGCCTTGACCATTCCTACTTTTTTGACATTTTACAGCCATATAACTGGAATTCCGCCAGATTCCCTTATTTTCGTGTGATATAACTCACGCCTTCTGTCGTGGGCCTAGGCCCCGTACCAGGATTGCGTAAATGTTTTTTTGGGACTTCAAATATGACCCAAGGAACCATAGTCACAGTCCCGCTATGACCGTTCCTCATTTTTGGCGTTTTACGGCCATAAAACTTAAATTTCTCTTGATTCCCATATTTTCGTGTGCTATAAGCCCACACCTTCAACTGTGGGCCTTGGCCCCGAATTGATTAAAAATAATTTCAAGACAACAAATACGACACAAGGAACCATATTCACCACCCTGCCATGACCGTTCCTTGTTTTCGGGCGTTTTACAGTCATAAAACTGAAATTCCGCCTGATTCCTATATTTTCATGTGCTATAGCCCACACCTTTCGCTGTGGGCCTGGGTCCCCAGACCTAGATCGCCTAAAAATTTTCGGGACCTCAAAAATGTTCCAAGGAACCATATTCATCGTCCCACCATGACCGTTTCTCGTTTTTCTATTTTACGGCCATTAAACTTGAATTCCGCCCGATTCTCATATTTTCGTGTGCTATAGCCCACGCCTTCCACCATGGGTTCAGGCCCCCGGACTCGGATCGTTTAAAATTATTCCGGGACCACAAATATGACCCAAGGAACCATAATCACCACCCTCCCATGACCGTTCCTCATTTTTTGGCGTTTTACGCCTATAAAATTGAATTCCGCCTGATTCCCATCTGTTCGCGTGCTATACGCCTTCTGCTGTGGGCTAAGTCCCCCGCACCAAGATCGCCTAACAAATATTAAGGACATCAAATACGACCTATGGAACCATAGTCACCGCCCCGCCATGACTGTCTATCATTTTTCGGCGTTTTACGGCCATAAAACTGGAATTCTGCTCGATTCCCATATTTTAGTGTGCTATAGCCCACGTCTTTCGCCGTGGGCCCAGGCCCCCGGACCCGGATTGCCTAAGAATTTTCCAGGACCACAAATACGACTAAAGAAACTTTAGTTACCGCCCCACTAGGACCGTTCCTCGTTTTTTGGCGTTTTACGGCCATAAAACTGGAATTTCGCCTGATTCCCATATTTTCGTGTGTTATAGCCCACGCCTTCAGCCATGGAACCAAGAATCCGAACCCGGATTGCCTAAAAATTTTCCGGGACCTCAAATTAGACCCAAGGATCCCTAATCACCATCCCGCCTTGACCATTCCTATTTTTTTTGACATTTTACAGCCATATAACTGAAATTTCGCCAGATTCCCTTATTTTCGTGTGCTATAACCCAAGCCTTCTGTCGTGGTTCCTAGCCCTGGACCAGGATTGCGTAAAAGGTTTTTGGGACCTCAAATATGACCCAACCAAAGTCACAACCCCGCCATGACCGTTCCTCATTTTTTGGCGTTTTATGGCCATACAACTGGAATTTCGCTCGATTCCCATATTTTTGTGTGTTATAAACCCACACCTTCCACTGTGGGCCTTGGCCCCGAATTGTTTAAAAAATTTCGAGACAATAAATACGACACAAGGAACCATATTCACCACCCCGCCATGACCGTTCCTTGTTTTTGGGCATTTTACAGTTATAAAACTGGAATTCCGCCTGATTCCCATATTTTCATGTGCTATAGCCCATACCTTCCGCTATGGGCCTGGGGCCCCGGACCTAGATCGCCTAAAAACTTTTCGGGACCTCAAAAATGTTCCAAGGAACCATATTCATCACCCCACCATGACTGTTCCTCGTTTTTGTATTTTACGGCCATAAAACTTGAATTTCGCCCTATTCTCATATTGTCGTGTGCTATAGCCCACGCCTTCCACCGTGGGTTTGGGCCTCCGGACCCGGATCGTTTAAAATTATTCCGGGACCAAAAATATGACCCAAGGAACCATAACCACCGCCCTCCAACGGCCGTTCCTCATTTTTTTGAGTTTTAGGCCTATAAAATTGAATTTCGCCTGATTCCCATCTGTTCGCGTGCTATACGCCTTCCGCTGTGCGCTAAGTCCCCCGCACCAAGATCGCGTAACAAATATTAAGGACATCAAATACGACCTATGGAACCATAGTCACCGCCCCACCATGACTGTCAATCATTTTTCGGCGTTTTACGGCCATAAAATTGGAATTCTGCTCGATTCCCATATTTTAGTGTGCTATAGCCCACGTCTTTCGCTGTGGGCCCAGACCCCAGACCCAGATCGCCTATAAATTTTCCGGGACCTCAAATATGACCCAAGGAAATTTAGTTACCGCCCCACTAGGAGTGTTCCTCGTTTTTTGGCATTTTACGGCCATAAAACTGGAATTTCGCCTAATTCCCATATTTCGTGTGCTATAGCCCACGCCTTCCGCTGTGGGCCTGGGCCCCCGGCTAGATCGCCTAAAATTTTTTTCGGGACCTCAAAAATGTTCCAAGGAAGCATAGTCTTCGCCCCACCATGACCATTCCTCGTTTTTGTCTTTTACGGCCATAAAACTTGAATTCTGCCCGATTCTCATATTTTCGTGTGCTATAGCCCACGCCTTCTGCCGTGGAATCGGGACTCCGGACCCGGATCACCTAAAATTTTTCTAGGACCTCAAATACGACCAAACGATCCATAGTCACCATCCCGCCTTGACCATTCCTACTTTTTGGACATTTTACAGCCATATAAATGAAATTCTGCCAGATTACCTTATTTTCGTATGCGATAACCCACGCCTTCTGTCGTGGGCCCTGGCCCCGGACCAGGATTGCGTTATAGTTTTTTTGGACCTCAAATATGACCCAAGAAACCATATTTACAGCCCCGCTATGACCGTTCCTCATTTTAAGCGTTTTACGGTCATAAAACTGAAATTCCGCCTGATTCCTATATTTTCATGTGCTATAGCCCACACCTTCCGCTGTGGGCCTGGGCCCCCGGCTAGATCGCCTAAAAAAATTTTCGGGACCTCAAAAATGTTCCAAGGAAGCATAGTCATCGCCCCACCATGACCATTCCTCGTTTTTGTCTTTTACGGCCATAAAACTTGAATTCTGCCCGATTCTCATATTTTCGTGTGCTATAGCCCACGCCTTCCACCGTGGGTTCGGGCGCCTGGACCCAGATCGTTTAAAATTATTCCGGGACCACAAATTCGACCCAAGGAACCATAATCACCGCCCTCCCACGACCGTTCCTCATTTTTTTGGCGTTTTACGCCTATAAAATTGAATTCCTCCATATTCCCATATTTTCATGTGCTATAGCCCACGCCTTCCGTCGTGGGCCAAGTCCCTCGGACCAAGATCGCCTAAAAAATTATCAGGACATCAAATATGACCCAAGGAACTATAGTCACCTCCCCATCATGATTGTCCATCGTTTTTCGGTGTCTTACGGCCATAAAACTGGAATTCTGCTTGATCCCATATTTTAGTGTGGTATAGCCCATGTCTTTCGCCGTGGGCCCAGGCCCCCGGACCTGGATCGCCTAATAATTTTCCGATACCTCAAATACGACCTAAGGAACTTTAGTTATCGCCCCACTAGGATCGTTCCTCGTTTTTTGGCGTTTTACGGCCATAAAACTGGAATTTCGCCGGATTCTCATATTTTCGTGTGCTATAGCCCACGCCTTCCGCCGTGGAACTGTGACTCCGGACCCGGATCATCTAAAAATTTTCCGGGACCTCAAATACGACCCAAGGATCCATAGTCACCATCCCGCCTTGACCATTCCTATTTTTTTGACATTTTACTGCCATATAACTAGAATTCCGCCAGATTCCCTTATTAGTCACAGCCCCGCTATGACCGTTCCTCATTTTTTGGCGTTTTACGACCATAAAACTGGAATTTCGCCGGATTCCCATATTTTCGTGTGTTATAGCCCATGCCTTCCGCCGTGGAACCGTGACTCCAGAACTGGGTCACCTAAAAATTTTCCAGGACCTCAAATACGACCCAAGGATCCATAGTCACCATCCCGCCTTGAACATTCCTATTTTTTTGACATTTTACAGCCATATAACTGGAATTCCGCCAGGTTCCCTTATTAGTCACAACCCCGCTATGACCGTTCCTCATTTTTTGGCGTTTTACGGCAATAAAACTGGAATTTCGCTCGATTCCTATATTTTTCGTGTGCTATATGCCCACACCTTCCACTGTGGGCCTTCGCCCCGAATTGCTTAAAAAATTTTCGAGACAACAAATACGACACAAGGAACCATAGTCACCATCCCACCATGACTGTTCCTTGTTTTTGGGCGTTTTACAGTCATAAAACTGAAATTCTGCTTGATTCTCATATTTTCACGTGTTATAGCCCACGCCTTGCGCTGTGGGCCTGGGACCCCGGACCTAGATCGCCTAAAAAATTTTCGGGACCTCAAATATGTTCCAAGGACCCATAGTCATCGTCCCACCATGACTGTCTATCATTTTTCGGCGTTTTACGACCATAAAACTGAAATTCTGCTCGATTTCCATATTTTAGTGTGCATAGCCCACTTCTTTCGCTGTGGGCCCAGGCCCCCGGACCCAGATCGCCTTAAAATTTTCCGAGACCTCAAATATGACCCAAGGTACTTTAGTTACCGCCTCACTAGGACCGTTCCTCGTATTTTGGCGTTTTATTGCTAGCAAATTGGAATTCGCCTAATTCCCATATTTTCGTGTGCTATAGCCCACGCCTTCCGCCGTGGAATCGGGACTCCGGACCCGGATCACCTAAAATGTTTCATGGACCTCAAATACTACTCAAGGACCCCGGACCCGCCTTGACCATTCCTACCTTTTTGACATTTTACAGCCATATAACTGGAATTTCGCTAGATTCCCTTATTTTTGTTTGCTAGGCGTGAGCCCTGGCCCCGGGCCAGGATTGCATAAATGTATTTTGGGACCTCAAATATGACCCAACCATTGTCACATCCCCGCCATGACCGTTCCTCATTTTAAAGCATTTTACGGCCGTAAAACTGGAATTTCGCTCGATTCCCATATTTTGTGTGTTATAGCCCACACTTCCACTATGGGACCTGACTTTAGATTGTTTAAGATTTTTCCGAGACAACAAATATGACCCAAGGAACCATAGTCACCACCCTCCATGACCGTTCCTTGATTTTAGGCGTTTTACGGTCATAAAATTGAAATTCCGCCTGATTCCATATTTTCATGTGCTATAGCCCACGCCTTCCGATGTGGGCCTGGGTCCCCGGACCCAGATTGCCTAAAAAGTTTTCGAGACCTCAAATACGTTCCAAGGAACCATAGTCATCGCCCCACCATGACTGTTCCTCGTCTTTGTATTTTACGGCCATAAAACTTGAATTCCGCCCGATTCTCATATTTTCGTGTCCTATAGCCCACGCCTTCCACCGTGGGCTTAGGCCCCCGGACCCGGATTGTTTAAAATCTTTTCGGGACAATAAATACGACCCAAGGAACCATAATCACCGCCCCGCCCCGCCCCGCCCCGCCCCACCACGATCATTCCTATTTTGTTTTTCCATTTTACGCCCATAAAATTTGAATTCCACCATATTTCCATATTTTCGTGTGCTATAGCCCACACCTTCCGCTGTGGGCCTGGGCCCCCGGCTAGATCGCCTAAAAATTTTTCGGGACCTCAAAAATGTTCCAAGGAAGCATAGTCATCGCCCCACCATGACCATTCCTCGTTTTTGTCTTTTACGGCCATAAAACTTGAATTTTGCCCGATTCTCATATTTTCGTGTGCTATAGCCCACGCCTTCCACCGTGGGTTCGGGCGCCTGGACCCGGATCGTTTAAAATTATTCCGGGACCACAAATACGACCAAGGAACCGTAATCACCGCCCTCCCACGACCGTTCCTCATTTTTTTGGCGTTTTACGCCTATAAAATTGAATTCCTCCATATTCCCATATTTTCGTGTGCTATAGCCCACGCCTTCCGTCGTGGGCCAAGTCCCTCGGACCAAGATCGCCTAAACAATTATCAGGACATCAAATATGACCCAAGGAACCATAGTCACCTCCCCATCATGATTGTCCATCGTTTTTCGGTGTTTTACGGCCATAAAACTGGAATTCTGCTTGATCCCATATTTTAGTGTGCTATAGCCCATGTCTTTCGCCGTGGGCCCAGGCCCCCGGACCTGGATCGCCTAATAATTTTCCGGTACCTCAAATACGACCCAAGGAACTTTAGTTATCGCCCCACTAGGATCGTTCCTCGTTTTTTGGCGTTTTACGGCCATAAAACTGGAATTTCGCCGGATTCCCATATTTTCGTGTGCTATAGCCCACGCCTTCCGCCGTGGAACCGTGACTCCGGACCCGGATAATCTAAAAATTTTCCGGGACCTCAAATACGACCCAAGGATCCATAGTCACCATCCCGCCTTGACCATTCCTATTTTTTTGGCATTTTACTGCCATATAACTAGAATTCCGCCAGATTCCCTTATTAGTCACATCCCCGCTATGACCGTTCCTCATTTTTTGGCGTTTTACGTCCATAAAACTGGAATTTCGCCGGATTCCCATATTTTCGTGTGTTATATCCCATGCCTTCCGCCGTGGAACCGTGACTCCAGAACTGGGTCACCTAAAAATTTTCCAGGACCTCAAATACGACCCAAGGATCCATAGTCACCATCCCGCCTTGACCATTCCTATTGTTTTGACATTTTACAGCCATATAACTGGAATTCCTCCAGGTTCCCTTATTAGTCACAACCCCGCTATGACCGTTCCTCATTTTTTGGCGTTTTACGGCAATAAAACTGGAATTTCGCTCGATTCCTATATTTTTCGTGTGCTATATGCCCACACCTTCCACTGTGGGCCTTCGCCCCGAATTGCTTAAAAAATTTTCGAGACAACAAATACGACACAAGGAACCATAGTCACCATCCCACCATGACTGTTCCTTGTTTTTGGGCGTTTTACAGTCATAAAACTGAAATTCTGCTTGATTCTCATATTTTCACGTGTTATAGCCCACGCCTTGCGCTGTGGGCCTGGGACCCCGGACCTAGATCGCCTAAAAAATTTTCGGGACCTCAAATATGTTCCAAGGACCCATAGTCATCGTCCCACCATGACTGTCCATCATTTTTCGGCGTTTTACGACCATAAAACTGAAATTCTGCTCGATTTCCATATTTTAGTGTGCATAGCCCACTTCTTTCGCTGTGGGCCCAGGCCCCCGGACCCAGATCGCCTTAAAATTTTCCGAGACCTCAAATATGACCCAAGGTACTTTAGTTACCGCCTCACTAGGACCGTTCCTCGTATTTTGGCGTTTTATTGCTAGCAAATTGGAATTCGCCTAATTCCCATATTTTCGTGTGCTATAGCCCACGCCTTCCGCCGTGGAATCGGGACTCGGGACCCGGATCACCTAAAATTTTTCTGGGATCTCAAATACTACTCAAGGACCCCGGACCCGCCTTGACCATTCCTACCTTTTTGACATTTTACAGCCATATAACTGGAATTTCGCTAGATTCCCTTAATTTTGTTTGCTAGGCGTGGGCCCTGGCCCCGGGCCAGGATTGCATAAAAGTATTTTGGGACCTCAAATATGACCCAACCATGGTCACATCCCCGCCATGACCGTTCCTCATTTTAAAGCATTTTACGGCCATAAAATTGGAATTTCGCTCGATTCCCATATTTTGTGTGTTATAGCCACACTTCCACTATGGGACCTGACTTTAGATTGTTTAAGATTTTTCCGAGACAACAAATATGACACAAGGAACCATAGTCACCACCCCGCCATGACCGTTCCTTGATTTTAGGCGTTTTACGGTCATAAAATTGAAATTCCGCCTGATTCCCATATTTTCATGTGCTATAGCCCACGCCTTCCGATGTGGGCCTGGGCCCCCGGACCCAGATTGCCTAAAAAGTTTTCGAGACCTCTAATACGTTCCAAGGAACCATAGTCATCGCCCCACCATGACTGTTCCTCGTCTTTGTATTTTAC
>MDKI01051419.1:0-22039 GCA_005239505.1 Nicotiana paniculata
CATGCCTCCCAATCACTCGTCACTCGGCACTCGCACTCAGTAGGTACCTGCGCTCACTGGGGTATGTAAAGACTCGGGAGGGGCTCCTACAGTCTAAGCACTAATGTCAAGCCATCCCATGGCATAATCACTCAGGCTCTCGGCCTCTTACATACCATAAACAACGTAACATGATGCGGCGTGCAGCCCGATCCAATAGCATCCTCACAACATAGCCCCTCGGCCATACTCAGTCAGAAATCTCTCAAAAAGCCACTCGGGCTACCAGTGAAACGGGGTACTCGACCCAAAATATCATTTTATATCTCAAAATAGTGTAAATAAGATTGAGTTTCGAAATCAGTTATACATAATATGGCTGAGTGTAAATCATTTGTCAACACAGTGAGGAATAGCAGTAAAAGCCCGCAAGGGGTCCAAATATAAGGCACGAGGCCCAAATACGGCATTCCGTCGAAAACATAGTAATAATCTTTAAAACATGAAATATCATATGATTTAAAATCAAATATGCAACTCAATAATTCCCACAGTATGGATAAAGTCACAATCCCCCTGTCAGTGCACGCCACACACTCGTCACCCAGCATGTGCGCCACTCCAAAAATAGTGAGAAAATACGAAGTCCGGGATTTCATACCCATATGACAAGATTTACAGTCATTACTTACCTCAAACCTGCCCGAAAACTACTCAGTGATACTCTTTCCCCTTGAATCGGCTCCCAAATGCTCCGAATCTATTCAAAACCAGATTAATAACATCAAAATATGCTGGGGAGACAAAACCCATTCAAAAATTATCACAATTAGGCACAAATCTCGAAATTGGCCAAACCCGACCCTCGCTCCCACGTCTCGAAATTCGATAAAAATCACAAAGCCGGAATCATTATCCTCCCACGACTCTATACATACCAAGAACATTAAAGTCGGACCGCAATTTCCCCCTCAGTTACTCAATTAAAGTCTCCAATTTCCCATGCCCTAACTTCCCCACTTTTGGGTTTAAATCCCACAAATTTCAGGTTTAATCACTTAGAAATCAACATAGAATCAAGTTATGAAGTCAAGAATCTTACCTCCAAGTGTTTCCCCTTTGATTCAATCTTTAATACCTCTCAAAAGCTTCAAAAATCGCCCAACAATGGTGAAAAATAGCTAAAGGTTGCGGATATGTCCTTTTAAATACATTGCCCAGCACTTATATTTGTCCTCAGTGCGTTCGCATAGAGTAATTAAACAGCCCACCCCACGCACCTAACTCCCTTATGCGATCGCATAGCACACATAACATTACCCCATGCGATCGCCACTTCCCAAATGCGGTCGCATAGACCAAAAATCCTATTGCCTCATAACAAGCCTATGCGATCGTATACATACCCTTGCAATCGTATAGAAGAAAACCAGACCTGAACACCAGCAAAAATCTGCCAACTCTTATGTCAAAAATCAGATCTGTTAACCACCTGAAACTCACCTGAGGCACTCGGGAACTCAAACCAATCATACAAACATGTCCCATAACCTTATTCAAACTTAGTCGAGCCTTCGAAACACCCAAAACAACACTAAAACACCAAGATCACATCGGATTCAATCCTATGAACTTTGAGATTTTTAAATTTCGCCAATGATGCTGAAATCACCCAAAACACGTCCGATTGACCGGAAAATTTGCACACATCCAAAATGACACTACGAACCTGCACCAACTTCAGGAATTCCATTCCGACCCCGATAGCCCTTTTTCCACTGCCGGCCGAAAATCGCCAAAAAACTCAATTTCGCCAATTTAAGCCTAATTCTACTCCGAACATAAAAACCACATTCCGAACACACTCCTAAGTCCGAAATCACCAAACGAAGCTATCCGAGCCATAAAATCTACATTCCGAGGTCGTTTATCAATAAGTCAACTCTCACTTGACTTTTTCAACTATTAAGTCAATTTAAGAGACTAAGTGTCTCAGATCTCACCACGACCACTCCGAACCTGAACCAACCAACCCAACACATTATAATTAGGTTAAATATCACATAACAAAGCTGAAACAGGGGAAACGGGGCTAATCTCACGAAACGACCGGCTAGGGCGTTACACACATGATGCTATTAGACAACATAGAGGAACTTACTCTCATGCAACATCAACCAAAACACTTCTGTTGTGATGAAAGAAGAAACATAGGAGCTTTATTTTAGTAGAATGTGGATAACCAATCAAAGAGATCCCTGCAAACGGAATAAGAACTTAAGCATAAGTTTTTCTGATTTGAGGCAAACCATCTGATGAAATATCATGCTTGAGACCAGCATATGATATACGCTTTTAATTCTTAATAAAGCATTATGTGCTACTTTCTTAATAATTTTAATAAAGATAGCAATAGCAATGGCCATCCAAGCAAACCAACAATAAGCAAAAATTAAAGTAAAATTCAGACCACTGACCTGAGCCACCAGCTGTAGTGGCTTGCCTATACTTCTCGTCTTGAATATACCTAGCCGCACAAACATCCATAATTAGCTAAGAGAATGCAAGAGCAAGGCAAGCTTATCACACCTGCGTAAGAAGTGACATCCAATTTATAATTTTTTTTAAATGGGCAAGACGAGTCACATGATGCCATTAGACAACATAGAGGAACTTACTCTCATGCAACATCAACCAACACTTCTCTTTGTTATGAAAAAAGAAATAGAGGAGCTTGATTTTAGTAGAATGTGAATAAACCAATCAAAGAGATACTTGCAAAAGGAATAAGAACATAAGAAAATTTTTTCTGATTTAAGACAAATCATCTAATGGAATATCATGCTTGAGACCAACATATGATATACGATTTTAATTCTTAATAAAGAATTATGTGATACTTTTTGAATGGTTTTAATAAATATAGAACATGAGCTCCTTTTAATAATTCTTTTAAATACCTTATAACAAAGCTCTTGAATCATAGTATACTAGACACAAAAGTAAGAGCCTCGAGAATTCAGAAGTTTAAGTATCATTAAGCAGCTTCTCAATACCTGAGGAAGAAAAAATAGAAGAAGAGATTGTGAGATGTTCCCCTTTAATGTATAAATCTGTAGGTAGGATGTTCCCCATGCGATCAATAAAATTACTTATTTTCCTTTCTCATTTGCTTCTACGAATGTAAGGAATTTCTATTAGTGCATGACCTTGAGTTGCATTGGTTGTGTAATGTGTGACGTCCGCCAATGATGGATCATCGTGGTTCATTACTTTACACTTTCTAGGAGGCAATTTATCATGGTGGAATGACCAACAATTTTATCACATAAACACGACAACATAATACGTCATAACTATGAGAAGATTATCCTTTTTTATAATGCTGGTTTCCAGGTCAGTTTGCAGCACCTTGCCTAATCCACTGGGAACCAACTATCTCCCACCAGCATCACTAAGACTTCAGTAAACGAGAAAAATCACTTAACATTTTTTTTTCTCTATTGGAATTTGAATTCTAGTCGTGGAAATAGCCTCTTGCAGAGATGCAGGGTAAGGCTGCATACAATAGACTCGTGTGGTCCGACCCTTCCCCAGACTCCGTGCATAGAGGGAGCTTAGTGCACACGGCTGTCCTTTTTGAAATTTGAATTTTGGTCTCCAATGATTTTTACCACACTATATTGACCGCTAGCCATACCCTTAGGTGGAGAAATTACAATTGTATAATGTTACTTGATTTTCCTATTATAGATCTAAATATTTAATATCATTAGCATCCACGGGTGTGGCCTAGTGGTCAATGAAGTGGGTTAAGAACCATGAGGTCTCAGGTTCAAATTCTAGTAAAGGTAAAAATACGAGGTGATTTATTCCGTCCCCAAGCCTTGATGGATATATTAATGTGAATGTATTATATCTTATAGGATTTGCAAATATAATCAAGAAAGCCGGATTAGGAAACTATGTGACAGTCATAGAAAGCCATACTTGCTATTAACACCAAATCTTCATAAATCTTGCACACTAAACACTCACTCAATAGAAAATAGAATGAAATTTTGAGTCTTTATTGTTTAAGTATTTATGACGACATGAAGAATTGGGATGAAAAAAGTTCAACTTCACAATGTATATCTTTACTTTAATGCTCTATCTTATGACGGTTATTAGAGAAAGACAAAGGAAGTCACAAATGGAATATACCTATTTAATTATGACTTTCTCTAATAATTGTACTTGTATCGAGTCGGACGCCCTCTAGTCATAACTTGCTGAAATTGGAATGACCTATATTGAAGGGTTTTGGACCTAAGTTGCTCGAACTGTTCACTTTCAGTGTCGCACCCATGTCGACACTACGTGAGTGTGCGCGTAGATGTGGGTGTGTGATTCGTACCCGATCTGGTCAACCAATTATGAGTACTTAGACAAAAATCGACTGAGAAATTCGGGACAAATGCAATGATTTTTGAAATCAAAACAAAAGCTAGGGTGAACTTGAAAAAAATGAATTATCTTGTATACAGAAAATTTTATATCAGTCCTCTTACTTTTATCTCCTCCTCGGATTGTCCTCTTGATCAAGATTTTTTCCTTCTTAGAATACTTTTTAAGTTTTTCACATAGTGTCTCAGAATTTAGATATATTTTTATAACTCTATTATTAGATATTTGAATTATTTTTAGCCGAATCCATGCACCCGTATCCGTACCTGGATCCGTACCCCTGATTCTTATAATTTAGATCATGAAGGATCTGGCCTTTAGATCCGCCTTCGTATCGAACACTCGTACCCGAGTCCGAGCAACTTAGTTTTGGACTACTTGCTAAGACAACGTTTAAAATATGTTAGCTTTAGGAAGCTACTTGAAGAATATAGAAGTCGATCAAGGTAAAGAAAGATGGCTTTCAAACATGTTATGTTATGATGGCAAGATCAGTTGAGTCTCAATAGTATTATTATAAGTCATTGCTACGCCACTTAAAATGACAAAACAGTGTGAAGCTAGGAGTTATCGCTTTGTGGGTGAAGCCATGAGCTTCAAAGAAGTGTGCGCTTCAAATAATTATGCGCGAAATCATTGTAACCAGATGCGGTCCATTTTTTGACTCAACTATGAGGTGTTCCATTAATAATAACCTTATTATAGTAATAATTTATGCACGTTTGGTATTTTTTAGTTTTTCGTAACTTGTGCACTTTACTTCAAAGAAGCATGCGCTTCACTTCTCGCTTTTCGCTTTAAGCCTCATCAAACTTGTTGCTTTTTTGTGCTTTTCGAATTAAAAGCACTAGAGCCTCATGGTTTAAGCTTGCTTGACAGTGAGATCACTACTTGAACAGTGATGAAAGTGGCCACTCTTATTGGTGTTTCCATATGGAAGGCTTCAAGACTAAAGGGCATGGAGCTAAGTCCTGACTCGTCGAATCTGCAATAATTCTTGAATGACACTCAAGATTCCTCTTTAAGTGGATTTCTTCCTTTTCTCTTTGATCTTCCAATGAGAAAAGGTAGTGAAGTAAATTCCTAATACTTGATAAAACAAAACTTAAGTTTTTGTTCGTTGTTTTCCGAGCTTAAAAGGGGACAGACTAGTAGGTGTTATGGAATTCAAAAGCAATTGAACTACCATCGTTTTCCATTTAACAACTCAGGGATCCCCTTCCCCTTCTAACCTACCCCCTATCCACCAAATGATGCACCGGGAGGATGTATTCCCCCTGAATATGGCAATGCAGAAACTTTCCTGAATCTATGCACTCTACTCTTACGACACAGTTTGAACAGAACAAATAGAAACAAAAGCGTCATATTTAACTTCGTGGAACGGCGTAACACACCTTTAAGGTACCAATGGTGGTTCCCCAACTCAATCTCCAATACCAATCTTCCTTCATCCACATGGCTCAAATAATGCATGACTCTTTGGCCATTGACTTTAAATGTTCTACTCCCGTCATCAACTCCTAACTCTATAGCACCACAGGGATAGACATTCACCACCTTGAATGATCTGGATCTTTAGGACTTAGGTTTGACCATGCATTTTATCAACTTTTTTGCTATTGGCCAATGTAAGAGAATTCCCTAATAGAACCATTATCACGTCATACAGACCATTCTCAGATGACACTCACACTTCTACGTCAACATAGGAGATCAAGGTTAATTGTGGTACAACAAATCTAGGACCAACTGTAGTGTTGTTTATAACATTGTATTATCACCATCACCAACTCAACTATCTATATTACATTGTTCTAGATGTAATACAGTTGCCTGTGACCTTATCTGAGTCACTCATGCTTGAAGCCATTGATGTTATGATTTCTTCACTGTCAAAAACTAAACCCTCAATGATACATCTGAATGTATTAGCAGCTTAACATTAACCATCAAGACACTGCACCTTAAATCTCTGTGTTGATTAACAAAATGCAAGAGACTGCATATAGTTTCATTTTTCCTATTTGTAGAAAAGTTTCAAAATGCTTCTTAAAGAACTACTTCTCCCAAATCTCTGTGTTGATTAACTAATACGCAACAGCTATTTGGTAATTGGGAGAAAGCAACAACATGTAATATTTGTATCAGAACTTATTCCACCCATGACCGAGTACCCAAGAGTAAAACTTGGATAACAAGAAAAGTCAAATGCTTAACATGATAAAGAAGTAACAAAATTCATGTGTCTCTTCTCATGGATAAAGCCTACATGTACTCTATAATAGCTAATGAATTATAAGCTTACTGAAGTGATCATCTTCTTCAGTGCCATGCCAAGAGGAAGATCAGAAAATCACGAGATCTTGATTTGATTAGGGAGCTTGCTGCATCTAGGAGCATAAGCCGGTGGAAGAGCCTGATAGGAGAGAAACAGAGGATCTGATATGAGTTCCCAGTAAAACAAAAAACTTTCTTAACATTTTAATATCTGAATACGAAATATTTGAAACCAGATATAGACAAACCAGTATCAGAAGATTTAGTTGTAGGAAGCAAAGCTTTTGTAGGGCCACTGGGATTTGGATCCGTGTGGTTTGTTCTTCCAAAGTAAATACCACTTGTCTCATCCTATCAGAAATGAAATCTTGTCAATTATGTCACAACTTTATTGGAAAAGTTCACTGTTGTAAGGGAAATGTAAACATACTCTGGCCTCCCACTTTGAGGTATATTTGGCATTTGCTGCACCGGGGGGCTGTATGACATCAATGTACATCAAAGGAATTAGAAATCTTCTGATTCACACCAACTTGATTAACTAATATGATGCTTTCGCTACACAACTTCATAGCAATAACTAGTTATCGTAGAAAGGATATATCACGTTCGCTACTAAGCAATTGATCTCAAGTTACTAGACTGAAGGGCATGTAACAACAACAGCCTTTTGCAAGAAACATGGAGAATTGGATACATCCAATGTAACAGTCATAACCTCGTTGCAGAATCCATCGAGGGCGTAATTTTTCCCAATTCCTCTCATTCGACTCCTTTAGTAACTAAAAAACAAAAATGTTACGAATAAGCAGAACAGAAACATGGCCCCAAGCTCTTTCCGTCCACATTGAAGTGAATAAGGCAAACATTGTAAAATAAATTAAGTGCAGCAAAGTTGGTCTGAATACCGAATAAACATAACATATTACCTAGAAGCGGTTGCAGATGGCGCCTTGTGACTCGCTTCATCAGCCTCAAGAATTCGTAACTTGCCTCGATCTTGCATTTTTATCTTTGAGTCGGGATTAAAGCCCTGCATCGCAAGAGATATAATAGGTTCCATATAGTTAGAATAAAATGGTGGCATCACAAGGGAGAAATTAGAATCCATCAATTTAGGACCAAAAGATTGCAAATTTAGGAGAAAATGATGGCATAAAGAAGGGGTATAAGGTACCACATTGTCCATAGTCCGTGGAACCTGAAAAATTTTAAAAATCATGCATTCAGATTATAGTTGTCACAAAAAAAAAATGATTTCAACTTAAAAAAGTTTAGCTAACACCTCAACATTGGGTTCTTGGGCCTGCTCAGCCTGATTAGAGTTGAATATATCATAGCATACATCCCACCACTCAGCTAGAAATCCCACAGGAGAATTGACAGCTGAAACATATCTCGCAATAATCAGGAAATTAATTTAATACAGTTTTAGAAACATGAAAAGCGTCTTACAATAAACAACTGAATTACTCAATTAATGGGTTCACATTCCAAATTAAGCATAAGCATTGAGAACCGTTAATGAATCATGCTCGCTAATAAAGAAAAATTTAAAATCAGTTTTAATCCTAGAAAGATAGAGAGGCCCATTATCCACCGATTTACAAAAATTTTCAGTAATTAAAAAACAAAAAAATTTTACCAGCTTGTCCCGGATTAACATTAGCTTCCCTGGCCAAAGCCTCAGCTGTAGTATTTATGCCCTTCTTAACCAAGTAATCATGGATGTAGATGTCAAGCCTGAAAATAAGACGAAAACTGAGTCATATAAATTTGTTTGAGCAGATTGGGTTGGATTTATATTCATTAGCCGATTAAAAAGAACATGACCCAAGAGCAGCTTTTACACCTTAAGCTTTTAAAACCATTTTTTTTCTTAAACTCCTTATCGAGTCAAACTAACTCATCTAAATTAAAACGGGGAGAGTATTAGTTTGATTTGCTAATTAAACAATTATAAAAAAATGAATTGGGCTATGGCCCGTTGTTTAGTCCTAATTGACCCGCCTATTCTGATCCACGCAAAAATTGGACGGATTATAAGCCAACTCATTTATTTATTCGACCCGTTTTAACTCTTCATTCTCGCTCTCTCTATATATATAACCCAACCCGCTATTTTAACACTTAATAAAAATCATTTTCTTTTATTTTATGCTCATTTCATATCACTTGCTTCAATCAATAGTCATGCAAAAAAATATTTCAATTTTAATACTTTAAATGATAAAATTCTCCAAAAAATTATTTTCCAAGACAAAGCCCCTTTTTTTTTTTTTACAGATTATTTGATAAGAAAAGATTCCACTCTGGATTGAAAACATGAAATAAAGTATGCCTAAAAATTATAAACATCAAAAAAATGTGAACTTATAAACTCACATCTTCTGAGCATCCCATGAATCCATGATCACAATAAACAAGCCTCACTTCAACAAATAAAAGAAAGATAGACCAAAGAAAGGAACAAAGAAAAAAGAGAGAAAGAGGAGAAAATGAGAATGAATGTGAAATAAAAGGGATATATTAGTTTGTAGAGAAGTTATGTGAAAATGCCATGCAAAAAGCAAATGGAAAAGAGAAGGCACAAACAAACAATATATTGTATTGACTTAAGAAAAGAGGTGGAGACAAAAGGCAAAAAAGAGAAGAGATGACCACATATATATATATATATATACAGTCAAACTTCTCTATAACAGCTTGTTTGTTCCAAATATTTCTGGCTATTACAGCGAAATATTGTTATAGAGAACATATATTATAACATAAATAGAGAACTGTTGTTATATAGAGATGTTGTTATAGAAAAATCTGACTGTATCGGCGACAATAATGGAAAAAAAGGGGGAGATCTACATTTTCATAGTTAAATGGAAAACATTTCATTATAAAGTTTATTTAAACAAACATATGACATGTAAATAAAATAAACACCAAATGCACTACCTATTGTATAGGACATTACTTTGGTTAGAGCATTCAAAATTTCAAACTGATAAAAAGTATTCTTGTTTTGTCTTCACAAATAAGATTTTCCTTAAAAATCAAACAATTTTCTTTTTCAGCCAATTCACATTACACTTTTTTCTCTTAATTTTTCTATTTGAGAATTTTCCTTATATACCTTTTGCACAGTGCGTAATTAATTGGATTACCTCTTATGCCTTCAATTTCCTGAAGCCATTGGACAATTTTAAAAGCTTCCAGAAAAAAGTGTTAGACAGTTATGTAACGATCAATTTGATGTGGTCATTTTATATAACGACCATCGTTAAATTCATGATTACGTAATGATGAAATGTGTTATTTTATGTAATAATCAATTTGGTGTGGTCGCATTGTTACCTTATCTTTTTCTCTTATCTCACCTTCATTAATATTAATTAATTTTACTTTATCATTTAACCTACCTTTTTATATAATAATACTACCCCCTATCATTTTTTTCGGAACCAATTTTATGTTATGTTACAATATCCTGGAAACAACCTCTCTACCCCCTTTGAGGTAGGGGTAAGGTCTGCATACACTCTACCCTCCCCAGACCTCGCTGTTAGTTAGTTAGTTAGTTAGTTCTCTTACCATACACCATTTTGAAAGGTTACTTTTCCCCTTACTTAACATAGGTCGATTCACATTATCTTTATTATAGACAAACTCAACAATTGTAAGAACCCATCATGCCAAAACTCCAAGAATAACCGTTTGTGCTGATGATAATTCCTGAGACTCTTCAGTGGTGCAATTTGATTCAAAACTCCAATATGAGGAAGAATCGATCAGACGTGGGAAAAAGAATTTGAGAAGACAAATAGGCAAGACTTTTAGAAAATTGATGGGAGGCACTGATCCGAGTCAATAGAATTTGGCTCTCCTAGCTCATTGATTGAAATGAAAAAGAAATTTTCTGAAAATTATTAAGGAGGTTTAGCTGAAAAATTGTATGATTTGATCTATTCATGGAAGATTTATCTAGTGCTTCCTAAACAACAGTTAGAAAGTATAATGTGATGAAGTTATCTTAATTCACAGTGGCGTACAAAGGAATTTTTGTAAGCGGTGTCGCCATTAGACGTGAAAACAAAAAAATAAATATAATAACATATTTTAAAAAACAACCAATAAAAAAAATACAACTTACAAAGAAAGCATTCCAATTTAAAAATTGTATTTGTGCTGGTCTCTTTAGTTATGACTTAGGATCCACTAATTCAGTGCTTTGATACTAAACGGGTTAAACCCCTTTCGTATTGTTTTTACTTTTTAGATGAGGCATAAAGTATTAATTAAAACATAAAATGAGCATACCGAGGTTTAAACTCGCTGCCACAGATAAAATTCTTCGGTCTCTAACCAGTTAAGTTCATTACAAGTGTTGTCACTTTATTTGATTTTACTGGTTTCTTGTTTCTTCATTTGAATTATATACAAATATTATTAAAAAATTTCGACGAAACGGTATCACGTGATACCGTTTGAGTAAAGGTAGATCCGCACCTGCTAACTCATAAGCAAACCCTTCCATAATTGGAGTTCACAACCATAAAATATATTGTCAATTAGTGATGTTACAGGAACAACCATGATATAAATTGTCACCTCGTCCAAATTACTAAAAGTTTGAAGAATGACTCTGAGGACATTAGGACCAATTAGCAGTCAAACAACACATTCAGTCACCACCCAATGTTGCTCCCTTTTAGGTGGTTCTCTTATGCTTATCTTATTTCTTTTGTCTCACTATCAAGGCGGTGTCACGTGACACCGCTTCGTCGAAAAAATAACTATAGCGGTAAAAATTGTAATATTATTTCAATAAGGTCACGGGTTCGATCCTCTGTACTGAATAATTTGCTTATTTGTTTATTTTAGAAAATCAATTTAAAAATGGCTCGACTGGTCACCCCTCTGCAAGATACTGCCCTAGCCTGGAAATGAACATATTCATCTTTGTTATTTGAGAAAAATGTAGCTATTTGTTTAGCCTTTTTTTTTCTTTTCTGAAATATTTTCTCTTTTTTTGTCTTTATTTTTTGAACATTAAAATGACATCAATGCATTTAACTTGCTTTTTATTTGTATAACATTATAATAATTTATTTATGTGTTCAATTATTTAAATATGACACCGCATACGAAAAGTTTTGCGTATGTCACTGCCCACTGTAGTGATTCCGTATCTAATAACTCGTGTAAAATCTCCAACTTTTTTCTCCATTTGACATAGATCAACTATAAGGAGTCAAAATCCAAACATGAAACCAATCTGTAACAACAAACTGTGGGGTCAGCCTCACTAAATAAAAGAGAAAGAAAAAAAAGCTAAAGAAAATAAACAAACTCACAATTTGGTTACAACAAGTTACAAGAAATAACTTGGGCGGTGGAAGAAATTGTTAACCAATTTGCAAGATTGCAAATTGGCAGGTAGGTGTAACGACCCGGCCGATCGTTCCGTGAGATTAGCCTCGTTTACCCTATTTATGCTTTGTCATGTGTTGCTTAGCTTATTTATGATGTGTTGGGTCGGTTGGTTCGGGTCCGGAGTGGTCGTGGTGAGAAATGAGACACTTAGTGTCTTAAGTTGGCCTTATGGTTGGAAAAGTCAACCGTAAGTTGACTATTAAGTAAACGACCTCGGAATACGGATTTTAGGGCTCGGATAGCTTCGTTAGGTGATTTGGGAGTTAGGAGTGTGTTCGGAATGTGGGTTAGAGGTGAGGAGTAGAATTAGACTTGAATTGGCGAAATTGAGTTTTTGGCAATTTCCGGCCGGCAGTGAAAAATTAGCTATCGGGGTCGGAATGGAATTACGAAAGTTGGAACAGGCTCATAGCGATATTTTGGATGTGTGTGCAAATTTTCAGGTCATGCAGACGAGTTTTGGGTAGTTTCGGCAGCGTTGGTGATTTTTGTGAAGTTTCAAAATCCTTAGGCTTGAATCATGGGTTGATTTGATAATTCAGTGTTATTTTCGATGTTCCAAGGGTTCGACTAAGTCTGGGTGATCATTTATGACCTGTTGGTACTTTTGGTTGAGGTCCCCAGGGCCTCGGGATGAGTTCGGATGGTTATCGGCATGATTTTTGGCATTTTGGAACTGCTGGTGTGAAGCCTTCTGGTTTTTCCGCAGATGCGGAGGGGTGGCTGCAGGTTCGAATTGGGCATCACAGGTGCGCAAATGGCTAAGGGGGAAGAAGGACCGTAGATGCGGACGATTGGCCAGGTGCAGTAGATGAAGCACAGGTGCAGATTTGGCCTTTTAATAAAATCTCGCAGAGGCGCACCTGGGATCGCAGGTGCGATAAATAAGTCGCAGATGCGGCCATCGCTGGGCAGAACATATAAATAGAAGCCTTAGCGAACTTTGGTTATTTTTCCACCATTTGTGTCGGGTTTGAAGCTTTTTTGGAAAGTTTTTAGAGAGAATTCGAGGGAACTTCGTGGAGGTAAGATTTTCGGACCTAAAACTCATTTCTATGGTGTTATTTGACTGATTAGAGGTGAAATTTATGGAAATTTACATTCTTGCCTCTAAATGATAAGTGTTGAACCAATGTTTTATATGAAATTTGGAAAGGGAAAAGTTGACTTTTATGAAACTTTCGGGACGTAGATCCCCGCCTTGATTTATTATTTTCCACTGATGTTTATTTTATGAATTTTCATGATTATAAAAGCTCGTTAATGCACTCAAGTCCTTATTTATATTTGTTACTTACTGAGTTGGTGTACTCACGTTACCCCCTGCAGCTTGTGTGCAGATCCAGGTGCCCGGATCGAGTGAGATTTGATTATTCTCAGTGGAGCTTGTCGGAGACTGTGAGGTAGTTGCACGACGTTCGCAGCCCCATCCTTCTCCTTCTCATTTTGTCGCTATTTACATTTCTTTTTTTTCTAGGCTTGTTGTATAAAGGAAAGACTGTATCAGATTCTGTGTTTCATTAGATTGTCATGACTGTTGACTCTGAGTTTTGGGGATGTTATTATATAGATGTTTCTTCCTTGATTATTCGAGATTGTTAAATACGAAACATGGAATATTTTTGATAAAACGCGTTATTGATTTAAATGAAAAGTTCTTTGTATTATGTTCAGTAAATTGGATAGCCTAGTACCACGATAGGCGCTATCACGCCCAATGTAGATTTGGGATCGTGACAAGTTGGTATCAGATCCTAGGTTAAATAGGACTCACCGGTCATGAGCTATTTTACTAGAGTCTTGCGGATCGGTATGGAGACGTCTGTACTTATCTTCGAGAGGCTACAGAACCCTTAGGAAAAATGTCAGGTTCTTGAATTCTGTCGTGCGAACCTATTGATTCTAGAAACTAAACTTCTGTTGTTTCATTCTCTCACAGATGGTGAGGACATGCGCTACCGATCAGGGTGACCAAGCACTAGCTAGACCTGCGAGAGGTCGAGGCCGCGGTCGAGGCTATGGTAGAGGTAGGGGTGCAGCCCATGCGGCAGCCAGGGCAGTGCCCGTGGATCCACCTACTGTTCAGGATCAAGTCCCTGCCGCAGATGTTCTAGGGGGACCGGCTTGGGCACCGGCAGTGCCTATTGTGATCCCGGGTCTTTAGGAGACCTTGGCCCAGATTCTTACTGCATGCACCAGTCTTGCTCAGGCAGTCTCTATCCCTACTTCAGCCGCTACTTCTCAGGCCGGGGGAGGCGCTCAGACTCCAGTTGCCCATACACCTGAGTAGGTTATTCAGGGGTTTCAAACTCCTGAGGCAGTTCCACTTCAGTCGGTTGCACCGGTCGAGGATTTTGTGGTTCCAGTTATGGCTTATGATGAGCAGCATAGGTTGGAGAGTTTTGAGAGGCTTTCGCCTCTGACTTTTAGTGGTGCTGAGGGCGAGGATGCCCAGGGATTCTTACAAAAGTGTCAGAAGATGCTTCGCATGGAAGGGATATTGGAGACTAGTGGGGTCTCGTTTACCACCTTCTAGTTTTCAGGAGCTGCATTTACTTGGTAGGAGGCTTATGAGAGGCATTGGCCCGTTGGTGCAACACCCCTTTCTTGGAAGTAGTTTTCCACTCTCTTCTTAGAGAAGTATGTTCCACAGTCCCACAGAGAGGAGCTGCGCAGGCAGTTCGAATTGCTGCGTCAGGGTGAGATGACGGTGTCACAGTACGAGATGAGGTTTTCAAAGCTTGCCCGTCATGCTATTTGGTTAGTCCCTACAGAGAGAGATAGGATCAAGTGGGAGAGATTATCGGGTGCTACATTTGAGCAGGTTGTTGATATTACACAAGAGATTGAGTCGGTTCGCCGCTAGGAGCGAGATGAGAGGGAGGCCAAGAGGCCTCGAGGATCAGGTAGCTTTGGTGGTGTTCCTTCAGGGGGCAGTTCCAGCACGGCAAGGGTCATCCATTCAGGCAGGCTCAGTCGGGTCGCTTAGGTTATTGTGGTGGACCCAATGGTCGTGGTCCTCACAGTTCTCATCAGGGGCACCCATCATTCAGTGCTCTTCCAGCCCAGAGATCATCTCGAGCACCATCAGTTCAGGGCTCATCTATGCCTAATTCTTCTAGAGGTTATCATGGTGTTAGGGGTTCCCTTCAGTCCCCGTCTCCCGCACTTGGGAGTTGTTACGAGTGTGGAGAGTTTGGGCATATGAGGAGGAAGTGTCCTTATTTTCTTGGGGGTCCATTCCAGTAGAGGGTTCAGCCCTCGAAATCAGCTCCACTAACTTCACCACCTGCCCAGGCAGTGAAGGGTGGGGGTCAGGCAGCTAGAGGCCGCCCTAGAAAGAGAGGTCGATCTGGTGAAGGTCAGGCCCGTTTCTATGCACTTCCAGCCAGACCAGATGTTATGTCCTCAAACGTAGTGATTACAAGTATTGTTTCAGTTTGTAGCCGAGATGCTTCAGCCTTATTTGATCCTTCTTCCACGTATTCCTATGTTTCATCATATTTTTCCCATTTTCTGGACATGCCCCGCGAGTCCTTACCACATTTGTTCATGTGTCGACTTCGGTGGGCGATACTATTATTGTGGACCGAGTGTATCGGTCATGTGTTATATCCATTGCGGATCTGGAGACCCAAGTGGATCTGCTATTGCTTAGCATGGTTGACTTTGATGTTATATTGGGCATGGATTGGCTATCTCTGTGTCATGATGTTCTAGATTGTCACGCTAAGTCCATAACCTTAGCGATACCGGGATGTTCGAGAGTCGAGGGGAGAGATTCTATTGATTATGTGCCTAGTAGGGTAATTTCATACCTGAAGGCTCATCGTATGGTAGAGAAAGGATACCTGTCTTATTTAGCTTTTGTGAGGGATGTCAGTGCTGAGACTCCCACTGTCGATTTTGTTCTTGTAATCCGTGAGTATCCGGACGTGTATCCTGCTGATTTATCAGGCATGCCGCCCTACAGGGATATTGATTTTGGCATTCAGCTGGTGCCGAGCAATCAGCCTATTTCTATTCCACCGTATCGTATGGCACCAGCAGAGCTGAAGGAATTGAAGGAACAACGTCAGGAACTCCTAGAAAAGGGGTTCATCCGGCTTAGTGTGTCACCTTGGGGTGCACCTGTGTTGTTCGTGAAGAAAAAGGACGGTTCAATGAGAATGTGTATTGATTATAGGCAGCTGAACAAGGTTACAGTGAAGAATAAGTATGCTCTGCCTCGCATTGATGATTTGTTTGACCAGCTTCAGGGAGCTAGGGTGTTCTCTAAGATTGATTTGAGATTCGGGTACCATCAGCTGAAGATTCGGGATTCACATGTTTCCAAGACGGCTTTCAGGACCCGTTATGGCCACTATGAGTTTTTGGTAATGTCTTTTGGGTTGACCAAATCCCCAACAACGTTGATGCATTTGATGAACATCGTATTTCAGCCATATTTGGATTTCTTTGTTATTGTGTTCATTGATGACATCCTGGTGTATTCTCGTAGCCAAGAGGAGCATGCTCAGCATTTGAGAGTTGTATTGCAGAGATTGAATGAGTAGAAGCTTTATGTAAAGTTCTCCAAGTGCGATTTTTGTCTTGGCTCAGTAGATTTCTTGGGACACGTGGTGTTCAGCGAGGGTATTCAGGTTGATCTGAAAAAGATAGAGGTGATGCAGAGTTGGCCCAGACCGTCCTCAGCTACAGAGATTAAGAGCTTCCTTGGTTTGGCGGGTTATTACCGTCACTTTGTGGAGGGGTATTATTCTATTTCTTCACCCTTGACCAAATTGACTCAGAAGGGTGCTCTGTTCAGGTGGTCAGACGAGTGTGAGGAGAGCTTCCAGAAGCTCAAGACAGCTTTGACCTCAGCTCCAGTATTAGTATTTTCATCAGCTTCAGGTTCTTATACCGTGTATTGTGATGCCTCGAGGATAGGCGTTGGTTGTGTTTTGATGCAGGAGGGTAGGGTGATTTCCTATGCCTCGCGCCAGTTGAAGATTCGTGAGAAGAATTATCCGGTGTATAATCTCGAGCTAGCAGCCATTGTTCACGCCTTGAAGTTATGGCATCATTATTTGTATAGGGTTCATTGTGAGGCTTTTACTGATCACCGTAGCCTGCAACACTTGTTTAAGCAGAAGGATCTGAATTTGCGTCAGAGGAGATGGTTGGAGCTTCTCAAGGACTATGATATCACTATTCTATACCATCTGGGGAAGGCCAATATAGTGGCCGATGCCTTGAGTCACAGAGTAGAGAATTTGGGGAGTCTAGCATATCTTCCAGCAGCAAAGAGAATATTAGCACTTGATGTTCAGGCCTTAGCGAGCCAGTTGGTGAGGTTGGATCTATCATAGCCCCGCCCGGGTATTGGCTTGTGTAGCCTCCAGGTCTTCTCTTTATGACCGTATTAGAGAGCGCGAGTATGGTGATCCACACTTGCTCGTTCTTCAGGATAGGGTCCGGCGAGGTGATGCCAGGGATTTAGTTATTGGCGATGATGGTATTATCAGGATACAGGTTCGGATATGTGTGCCTAATGTTGATGGGCTTCGGGAGTTGATTCTTGAGGAGGCCCACAGCTCGCGGTATTCCATCCATCCGGGTGCCATGAAGATGTATCAGGATCTGAGGCAGCATTATTGGTGGAGGCAGATGAAGAAGGATATTGTTGGATTTGTGGCTCGGTGTCTCAACTGTCAGCAGGTCAAGTACGAGCACCAGAGACTCGGTGGATTGCATCAGAGTTTGGTTATTTCTGAGTGGAAGTGGGAGCGGATCACCATGGACTTTGTAGTCGAGCTCCCATGGACTTCGAGGAAGTTCGATGCTATATGGGTTATTGTGGATCGGCTGACCAAGTTCGCGCACTTCATTCCTGTTGGTACTACCTATTCTTCCGAGCGGTTAGCTGAGATTTACATCCGGGAGATTGTTCGATTGCATGGTGTCCCAGTTTCTATCAAATCTAACAGAGGTACTCAGTTCATATCTCAGTTTTGGAGGGCCGTGCAGAGAGAGTTGGGTACTCAGGATGAGTTGAGCACAGTATTTCATCCTCAGACAGAAGGGCAGTCAAAGCGCACTATTCAGATTCTGGAGGACATGTTGCGTGCTTGTGTCATTGATTTTGGGGGTTCATGAGACCAGTTTCTGTCACTCGCGAAGTTTTCTTATAATAATAGTTATCAGCCGAGTATTCATACGACTCCGTTCGAGGCTTTATATGGAAGGAGGTGTAAATCTCCAGTCAGTTGGTTCGAGCCCGGTGAGGCCAAGCTATTAGGCACGAATATGGTACAGGATGCGTTGGATAAGGTGAAGTTGATTCAGGAGCGGCTTCTCATGGCGCAGTTTAGGAAGAAGAGTTATTCTGAGCATAAGGTCTGTGATGTGTCTTTTATTGTTAGGGAGAAGGTGCTACTGAAGGTGTCACCCATGAAGGGTGTTATGCGGTTCGGGAAGAGGGGCAAGTTAAGTCCCGGTTCATTGGGCCTTTTGAGGTGCTTCAGAGGGTTGGAGAGGTGGCTTATAGACTTGCTTTGCCACCTAGATTATCGAGTGTTCATCCGGTGTTTCATGTTTCCATGCTTCGGAAGTATGTTGGTGACCCGTCTCATGTCTTGGATTTGAGTTAGGTTCAGCTTGAGGGTGATATGTCTTATGAGGTAGAGCCAGTGGCTGTTTGGGTCGTCAGGTCAGAAGTTTGAGGTCTAAGGATATAGCTTCAGTGAAGGTGCAGTGGAGAGGGCAGCCGGTGGAGGAGGCCACCTGGGAGACCGAGCGGGAGATGCAGAGCAGATATCCTCACTTATTTGAGACTCCAGGTATGTTTCTAGACCCGTTCGAGGACGAACATTTGTTTAAGAGGGGGAGAATGTAACGACACGTCCGGTCATTTAGATTAGCCATGTTTTCCCTATTTATGCTTTGTCATGTGTTGCTTAGCCTATTTATGATATTTTGGGTCAGTTGGTTCGGGTCTGGAGTGGTCGTGGTGAGAAATGAGACACTTAGTCTCTTAAGTTGGCATTATGGTTGGAAAAGTCAATCAAAAGTTGACTATTCGATAAACAACCTCGGAATGCGGATTTTAGGGCTCGGATAGCTTTGTTAGGTGATTTGGGACTTAGGAGTATGTTCAGAATGTGGGTTAGAGGTCCGGAGTAAAATTAGGCTTGAATTGGCGAAATTGAGTTTTTGGCAATTTCCGGTCGGCAGTGGAAAATTAGCTATCGGGGTCGGAATGGAATTTCGAAAGTTGGAACAAATTCGTAGCGTCATTTTGGATGTGTGCAAATTTTGACGAGTTTTGGGTAGTTTCGGCATCGTTGGTGATTTTTGGAAAGTTTGAAAATCCTTAGGCTTGACTCATGGGTTGGTTTGATGTTCGATGTTATTTTGGGTGTTCCGAGTGTTCGACTAAGTCGGATGATCATTTATGACTTGTTTGTACTTTTGGTTAAGGTCCCGAGGGCCTCGGGATGAGTTCGGATGGTTATCGACATGGTTTTTGGCATTTTGGAAGTGCTGGTGTGAAGCCTTATGGTTTTTCCGCAAATGCGGAGGGTGTGGCTGCAGGTGCGAAAATGGTTAGGGGGGGAGAAAGACCACAACTGCGGACGATTGGCCGCACCTGCGAAGTTGCAGGTGCGGTAGATGAAGAGCAGGTGTGGATTTGGCCTTTTAATGAAATCTCGCAGATGCGCACCTGGGACCGCATGTGCGGGTTCGCAGGTGCGATAAATAAGCCGCAGATGCGGTCATCGCTGGGCAGAACATATAAATAGAAGCCTTAGAGAATTTTGGTTATTTTTCCACCAGTTGTGTTCGGGTTTGAAGCTTTTTTGGAGTGTTTTGAAGAGGGAATTCGAGGTAACTTCTTGGAGGTAAGATTTTTGGACCTAAAACTCACTTCTATAGTGTTATTTGACTTATTAGAGGTGAAATTTATGGAAATTTATGACTTAATTTTGGGGCTTTAGGGCTTGAGAATTAGAGACTTAAATTAAGGAATTGAGGGGTCGTTTGTGGTTGGATTTTGATGTATTTGGTATGTATGGACTCGTGAGAGCTTAAGGATTCTAGTTTTGTGAATTTTATCAGAATTCGAGTCATGGGCCCGGGGGTCGGGTTTGGCAAATTTGGCGATTTTTTATGTAAATTGGATATTTTCGAGTGGGCTTTGTCCCTTTAGCATATTTTTATGATATGAATCTGTTTTGAATAGATTCGGAGCGCGTTGAGTCCAAGTCGAGGGGCAAAGGCATCATGGAGAAGTTTTTCATCCGGTTTGAGGTAAGTAACGATTGTAAATCTAGACCTGAGGGTATGAAACCCCGGTATTTCGTATTGATTTGATAAATGAGGTGACACACATGCTAGGTGACGGGCGTATGGGCGTGCACCGGTCGGGATTGTGACTTGGTCCGTCTCGTAGTGACTGCTAAGTCGTGTATTTGATTTGAAATCATAAGATATTCCGTATTTTTGAGATTTATACTATGTTTTGGGCTGTACGCCATGTTGGGGCCTTCTGCCGACATGTATGAACCCTCAGGGGTGTTTTACTACTATTCTCGCACTGTTTTGAGAGAAAAATTTAATCTTAGTCATGATTTATACTTGTTCATTGTTTATTCATGTTTATCACCCTGTTTTCAAACAAATGAAAGATATTTTGGGTTGAGTCCAGGTGATTGTGGTGAGTTGCCCAAGTGGCTTGTGAGGATGATGACTGAGTGGGCCGAGAGCCGAATTCTGACGATAGTGATGGATTAGGCTACCTGCCGCAATGTTATATACATATATATTGGATGGGGCTGCACGCCGCAGCGTGATATATATTGGATCGGACTGCACGCTGCAATGAGAGATATATTGGATCGAGCTGCATGCGGCAGCGGTATTTATATTGGATCGGGCTTCACGCTGCAGCGATATAGCGTTTGGGCTGAAGGAGCCCCTCAAAAGTTTTTACACCCCCAGTAAGCGCAGTCGACTATTTATGGATCGGGCTGCACGCTGCAGCATTATATATGTATATATATATATATATATATACATATATATATATATATATGTGTATATGTGTGTGGATCAGGTTGCACGCTGCAGCGATTATTATATGGCACCTATTGAGCGTGAGTGCTGAGTATGAGTGCTGATTGACGAGAGATGAGTCACGAGTGGCTGAGAGGCTTGCCCGAGAGGCTTTATATTGTGAGTGTTGAACCAATGTTTTATATGAAATTTGGAAAGGGGAAATTGGAGTTTTATGAAACTTTCGGGACGTAGATCCCTGAATTGATTTATTGTTTTCGACTTATGTTTATTTTATGAATTTTCATGATTATAAAAGCTCGTCATTGCACTCAAGTCCTTATTTATATTTGTTACTTACTGAGTTGGTGTACTCACGTTACCTCCTGCACCTTGTGTGCAGATCCAGGTGTCCGGATCGAGTGAGATTTGATTATTCCCAGTGGATCTTGTCAGAGAATGTGAGGTAGTTGCACAGCGTTCGCAGCCCCACCCTTCTCCTTCTCATTTTGTTGCTATTTACATTTCTTTTTTCTCTAGACTTGTTGTATTAAGGAAAGATCATGTCAGATTCTGTGTTCCATTAGATGCTCATTACTGTTGACTCTGGGTTTTGGGGATATCATCATACATATGTTTTTCCTTGATTACCGAAATTGTGAAATACTAAACGTGCAAGATTTTTGATAAAATGTGTTATTGATTTAAATGGAAAGTTCCTTGTATTATGTTCAGTAAATTCGCTAGCTTAGTACCACGATAAGCGCCATAACGACCAGTGTTGGTTGAATTCTCAATGCACACGCAAGTGTACGTGGTCGACAAGTAATATAGGATTTTAAGTCCAGATATCGTACCCACA
>ML334220.1:0-47003 GCA_005239505.1 Nicotiana paniculata
ATACCATAGGATACCTCATTCCCAAATAGTATATAAATAAGACCCCCTTCCCTTTAGAAAAGGGGATTTTTTGTTTTGGATTTTTGGGCACTCTGAAAATTCACTCTACACTCTAAAACTGTTTTTTTACTGAACAATGGAAACATAAAATCAGAACAGTTCTTTATTCATAAGGTCCAAAACAAATCAGTAGGAGGAAATCTTTTTTTTCTCAAGAACTCTTGGAGTTTTCTTTTCTGTGGGTCTTCTCAGTTGGTGCTCTTCTTTGGTTTTGCTTCTGATTCTTCTGAAATTCCTCTGGTTTGGGTTGTTGCTGGGTTTCTGGTTTGTGCTGCTTACATTGCTGCTGAATCTGTCTCTTCTTAGCTTTTACTGTCTACCTGACCTTTATTTGGTCAGGATCTTGGTTGTTTTCCCTTCCAAAAGAGGTATGTAACAATGAATTTAAATGAAATTGTTATACTCAGAATCTGTTGTTAGTTTGATGCTAAATGTTTGATTCTTGTTATTTCTTTTTTCTGAGATTATGTCAAGGATGAATCTTCTTCCTTTTTTTTTGGGTCTATGAATTTGAAGTAATGTTTAGGTGATAAGATGTTAAGGAATCTAAATATATGTGGTAATATCCAAATCCTTAAGATTATTCTGTTTTGATTTCAAGTTGGTTAAAAAATGCATTGAGTATCATGGGACATCAATCTTATATCAGTCCATTAGTGGAATAATCTGCACTTGGATATTGAACCTGACCTTTTCTATGGTCAGATTCTCTCTATAAGTGTGCAGAAAACATCCTTTCAATTGGGTGTCTTTGGTCAATAAAGAAATTCGACAAGCAAATCTCTAGATGGTTTAGGATATTGGCATTAGGGTAGATGAATATGACTTCTTAATAGTCAAATTCACCCCTTAGTAGTGCACAAACATTAGTATGGTTGGCTGAAGATTACCCCTTTTCTTAAAAGGGTATAAAATACGTAATTAAGAAGGATATTAGAGTGAGGAATCTGAACCTTTGAGTAGTCAGATTCATCCTCTTAAATGCCTAAATGAGCAAGCCTCTATATGGTTTGGAATTATGCTGAATTAGCACTAGGGTGGATGAATCTGACTTTCTAATAGTCAAATTCACTCCATTCATAGTGCATAACAGTAGTTCAGTTTTCCTTAAAATTATCCTTCAAAGGATATAAGTGTGTAATGAGATGGAACTTTAGGAAAATGAATCTGAAGTAACAAAATAGTCGGATTCACTCCTCAAAAATGACCATAGTAGTCAGAGTGTTTGAATAAACGCTTGCTGCAATCTGTTGTATGACATAAAGATGACAATTAAAGGGTCTAAACAAAGTAATATAACTAGGTTTGAATCTAACATTTTTCTATGGTTAGATTCAATCCATTAGAAGGCATGAACATATTTTGTTCTCCTATGGCATTAAGGTTGAATTTAACTCCCTTTTGTGACTAGATTCATCTCACAAAATGCCCAAAGGTCTGTAGTTAATACTGTCCAAATACTCAAACTTTGGACTTATAATTAAAATGTAGGTTTAAGTCTTCGAAGGACATGTTTGCTGGCTTGCACAGGAGCAGCAACTAGTTTTGTCTTCCCTTTCTTTATTCTTCCTATTAGTAAATCAGTATTACTATGATTCAGGATTAATGTAATAGTAATAGCATATCTACAGTCTTCTATGTACGTTTCTTTTTTTTTTAGTTATAAATATGGACTGAACTGTATAAATTTATGATCAGTTGTATTTTTCTTAAATCAGAAACGTTACTATAGTAGTTATGGTCCAGACACACCAAGGTCACCCGAATTGGGCCAGACTCGTAATCCTGGCCCGATTGAGCATGGTAGCGTCTGAATTCCAAGCTATGGGGCCTGGAATGTTAGACCCATTAATTGTGTTAAACAATCTGTAACCAGTCTTTTTCCCTTCTGTTGTCAATTAGCATGAGAATGTTTTTTTTCATTCATGAAATCCGCTGTAAATTCCTCGCTACTGAACACAAAAGGGGTTTTTAAATCGATTATCAAAAAGGTAGAACCAGAAATCTGAATCTTTTTTTACTGTCCGCTCCAAATAAAAGAAACCATAGTTAATTCAATTTTTTTTTAAGGCTTTGTTCTGTCACAAAATTTAAAGGTCCATTGAGTTGTATATAAAACTCTTGTTTATTATATAGGAGTATATCAAACGGTAAAGAAATCTTGAACACGTAACCTCATACTCACATCTCAAAATTTGCCTTCTTTCTTACCACATAGATGTGACGTGTGTTAGTATGTTTGTTCTTAACTTTCTTTTTTTTTTATCATGTCCAAATGACCTAATTAGGATGGCCCAAAAAGAAACCATTAGGGGCTAAAACAGGGCCATAGCCCGAAACACGTCGTCTTTAGTAAACATCATTTAGGCAGTCCTTTCGGAAAAACAAGACCTTTATCTTGAAACTTGATAAAAATCAAATATTATACCAAAGCTACCCTAACCAACACTCGGGAGCGACAACTCATGTCCCCGTCTTCAACTTCGAACTATAATAAAAATCACATGTTATGATTACGGGTGCATTTCATGTGGCGTAATTATAATGTGTCTAAAAATGACAAGTGCACACCACCGTGACTTGTTTTCAAGATAAGTCCATAAATATTAAAAGCGGCTAAAAAGTAAAAAACGGTTAAAATCACAATAGGCAAAAATATGTAAATAACCAGACAATTTAGGCCAAATAATAATAGTTAAGCGACCGTGCTAGAACCACGGAATTCGGGAGTGCTTAACACCTTCTCCCGGGTTAACAGAATTCCTTACTCGAATTTCTGGTCGCAGACATTTTAAACAGAGTCAAAATTTCCTCGGTTTGGGATTTCAATAAATAAATGGTGTCCCGAAATACCGTAAAAATCCGGGTGGCGACTCTGAAACCAATAAATAAATCCCAAATCTGAATAATGTCACTTAAATTGGAAAAACTCCCATATCCAACCCTTGTCGGAAAAAGGAGGTGTGACACGAGCCATCAACGTAGAACCATCCTCTTCGGTAGGGATATCATCCACAAATCGACCAATGAATATAAGACCTTCGGCGATGGTTGCATCCTCTTTGCGCCTCCGGGCGGGTCCTGCTTTGCTATGAATATCCTTTTCCCTTGAGGATTCTTTCCTTTTATTGTCCTTCTTTGGCTCTGAAGCCGAAGGACCTTACTCCTCCCCGGGAGGGGACGGTCTCATCCTAGAGAACTCACCGATGCCTGCCGCAGAAAAATTAATATACATAAAGAAAAGTATTCCTCGAAAGACGAACTATATAGCACATACCATGGTGTTTCGCCTCCCATTTTTCCTTCGACAAATCTTGCTACTTGCATTTGTCGTAGGTCAAAGAATCTGTCAATTTGCGAACCCAGTCTGCTAGATCGAGGACCGCATCTGGCATCCACGAGACCGTTGTGGAAGGGGAAAAGGAGCATTCTTATGAAATCTGGAAAAATTGAGAACAAAAGTAATAAAGTATAGCCTATTACTTACGTTTGAAATTCCATTCCTCGGGGAACGGCAGGAACTCCGCGGGAATGATGTCAACAATCCTCACTCGAATAAACTGACTTATCCATCCTTGATCCTTGTCCTCGTCGTCGCTGGCGAAGAAGGGCTTGGTGGATCGGCGTCATAGTTTAATTAGACCTCGAAAATGTAGAGGCTGATACACCCTAATAAGGTGGCTAAGAGTAAACTCGAGCTCGGCCTTTTCAGCAAAAAATCTCATCATCAACACGATCCTCCAGAAAGATGGATGGATCTGAGCCAAAGTAACTCGATACTTTCGACAGAACTGGAGCACGAGTCGGTCGAGGGTACCCAACGTAAAGAGGTACGTATACACGTTCAGAAATCCCTCTACATGGGCCATAATATTCTATTCCCGAGAGGGTATCTGCAGTACTACTTTTTCTCCCCATCCACTGTCTCTCCTCACAGCTTCGAGGTGTCTCTCCTCGATTGACCGAATATACCTCGATGCATGTTCTCGATGGCCAGGGACATTGGGGGTTTTCTCTAGCGTGAAATCCTTTTTCAAGGCAAAGTGGTTCGAGGTTAGTTCGCTAAGTGCCAGCTGTTGGTCCCAAACACCCACACAAGTATACGTGGTCGTAGCAAGTAATATAATGTTAAATCGAATGTCGAACCCACAGGGACTTGCGTAAACTACTTGCTGAATCACTCTAATTATTATTTAATCAAGACAAAATAAAATCCAGGAATGTAACTAATTTATACTATGAATCTATGGAATAACTAATTATCAAGTACGAAAGTATTGTTTTGTGTTCAGTAGATGCAAATATTTCGAGGTTGTGATTGGTTGCAAGTATTGGTGCATTGCAAAGACCAAATGGCATTCGCTTGAAGGCGAAGGTTCCATAAGGGCAAGTAAACGTGGTCTTCTCCTGATCCTCTGGGCATATGAAAATTTGATTGTAACCTGAATACCCATCCAGAAAGCAATAATATCCATGCCCTGCTAATCTGTCCAGCATTTGATCAATGAATGGGAGTGGAAAATGATCCTTGCGGGTTGCTTTGTTGAGCCTTCGATAATAAATGCAAACTCTCCAACCCGTAATAGTGCGTGTAGGAATTATCTCATTCTTCTCATTCTCAATCAAGGTCATCCCTCCCTTTTTGGGTACACATTGAACCGGACTCACCCAGTTGCTGTCAGAAATAGAAAAAATGATGCCTGCATCCAGCAATTTTATGACTTCTTTCTTCACTAATTCTTTCATGATGGGATTCAGCCTCCTTTGCTGCTCAACACTCGGGCGATGTCCATATTCCAAAAAGATTTTATGCATGCAAAACGATGGACGGATTCCTTTAATATCTGCAATGGTCCACCTAATCGCCTTTTTGTGCTCACGAAGTACCCTAAGAAATTTTTGCTCTTGTGTATTGGTCAGGCTGGATGAGATGATCACGGGCAATGTCTTAGAGTTCCCCAAATAGGCATAGCGTAAATGTGCTGGAAGAGGTTTGAGTTCCAGCTTTGGAGCCTCTTCAATAGATGGCTTAGGAGGGGTTAGAGTAACAGGCTTGTTCAACTCTTCAAATTTTCCTAGCCCGTGGAGGTAACTGCANTTTCTCAATGTCTCCGCTTATTTCATCCCCATAGTCTTCTTCATCCCCAACTAACACTCGCTCAAGAGGGTCAACAGGACTCATGTATGGAACCATTGATGTCGATTTGCTTTCCACTACAATAATCATGGATAGCTCTTCATAGTGGACAGGTAACTTGAGTGCCTTATAAACATTAAACACCTCCACTTGATCACCAACTCGCATCGTCATTTTCCCTTCACACACATTAATGATAGCTCGACCCGTAGCTAGGAAGGGATGCCCCAAAATAAATGGTACTTCCTGATCAGGCTCATAGTCCAAGATAATGAAATCAGCTGGGAATATGAAAGAGCCCACCAGAACCAGCACATCTTCAATTACTCCCTCAGGATGAGCAAGGGAGTGATCAGCCAATTGTAAAATTACTGTTTTTGGGCGTGGCTCACCCAACCCCAACTACTTGAACACAGATAGCGGCATCAAATTAATGCTTGCCCCAAGATCGCACAAAGCTCGCCCGTCTGCATGCTTACCAATTGAGATTTGGATAGTAAAACTACCCGAATATTTTAATTTCTGAGGTAGCTTGCTTTGAATTCTTGAGCTAACTTCCTCAATGAGCGCCACGATTTCGAACTCAGTCAACCTTCGTATATTGGCCACAATGTCCTTGACGTATTTAGCATATTTGGGAACCTCCTGCAGAATGTCTACTAGTGGAATATTGATTTGTACCTGCTTCAAGAGGTCAAGAAACTTTTTGTATGCTGCATTATCTTTCACCTTTTGCAACCTTTGAGGGATGGAGGGGGTGGCCTCGCAACAAATGGTGGGGGTTGCTCAGCCACCGCCTACTTTGCTGGCTTATCTGATTCTTTCGGGTTGTCTGATGTTGATTCAATAGTGGCTGGTTTCTCATTAAAAGTTACCTGCTTTCTCTTTTTGGATTGCACTTCTTCCAATTGCTTCCCATTCCTCAACGATATAGCATTAACAAATGCTTTAGGATTAGCTTCAGTGTCACTTGGAATAGCCCCCATTGGTCGGGTATTTTGAGAACTGGCGAGTTGCCCCACTTGACGTTCTAAATTTCTCATTGCTACAGTCTGGTCTTGGTGATCAGCCATTATTTTTTGATTGAAGGAAAGTTGGTTGTTCATCATTCTCTTCATAATCTCCTCAAGGCTTACTGATGGTTCAACCTGAGGTGGTTTGTACTGTGGTTGAGGTGCTGGATGACTGTAGTTATTCTGAGTGCTTTGATTTCCACCCCAAGAGAAGTTTGGGTGGTTTCTCCAGTTGGGTTATAAGTGTTTCCATATTGATTTGCTTGTCCCCTATTCGCATTACCCACAAAGCAGACAAGATTCAGGATTAACTGGGCATAAATCACTCGAATGACCCTCTCCACAGACTTCACAAAATACCTGAATCTATTGCACTGGTTCGGCCTGTTGCACTGGTTGAGATTGTTGCTTGTTAATGATCAGGTTCATCTGATTGACTTGGTTAGTTAATGTGGAAATCTGAGCTGTCAATGCTGAGACCACATCTAGTTCAAGAACCCCTGGTGACTTTTGAGCCATATTTCTCCCCATCTCACTTTTCCAGTATGGATTGCTTTTTGAGAATTTATTCAGTAATGCAAATATTTCATCATAATTATTCTCCAACACCTGACCTCTGGCTGCTACATCTACCACAATTTTGGTTTGTGGATGGAGCCCCTCAATGAAAGTGCGCACTAACACCTCGTTTGTCTGATTGTGATGAGGGCAGTCTCTGGTCCCAGGCTATAGCTGGGCGTTTGGGCTATAAAGCCTGGCATGACCAGGAATTTGGGGGGCGTTAGAGCCCTAACGCCAGGCCTGGCCAGGCTTTATCCCGGCTATAGCCCGGGTCACTCCTTTTCGACTCTTGAGCGTATTTTTGACGTTTATGCATCCATTTAGCTCGGCTTCCATCTCCAATTCACCTACACATGAAATAGACTCCATTATGCATATATGACGTGTATTTTTATCATTAACGCACATAAAATGTAAGGCACATAATGCTTTAAATCATGAATTATAGCTACGCATCACCGACGGTGTACCGCCGATCGGGCGGGAAGCAGAGGTGGGGCTTCCCTCTTGTTGATAAACGGATTTGGATATGGTAGCCATGATCTCTTCAAAACAAGAAAGGGGAGATGAAAACGCGGGCGAAAGCTTTAAACTGATACGGCGGAATGGTGGAAGAAAGGAACTCTACAGAGGAAGATGGTTACACAAAGCGGTAAAAATCTTATTGATAGGGAAGGCAAGTATATATAAGATAAAGAATCTTCAAATATATCATTCTCTCCCTGGGATGCCCCCACGTCGGGAGTTTCCCTGTTTTGGGAATCCCGTATTTGTCCTGAAGAAAACGACGGACCTGGCGGAGGATCACCTATGTTAACAACCCCAATTTGGGCCTTCTCTCGAAGAGTTTCAAAGCTGGGTCCCTCGAATTTGCCGACCAAGTGCTCATCAGCACAAGATGCACTACTACAAAATGGAGCTTTACCGGCAACTATTTAGTGGCCATAAATTAATTACCGGTAATTTATATCCATAACTCAAATATTAGCGGCATATATAGTTTCGTCAGGAAATACCATATGATTACTGGCAATTAAAAAGATTGGCCAGCAAAAATTATAGTACTACAACTTATCCGAAAGAAGTTTTTATTATTTCATGTTCCCTCCCATTCCTTTTTCTGGAAACAAAAAGGCGCTAACCCATTTCACAAAAAAGAATTGCAAGCACCCAAATCCAAGAAGAACTCAAATTCTCCACCGTGCCCAACTATCCCTTCGCTCCCACCATCTCAGGTTGCCGTCACGGTGAAGCCCAACTCATTACTCTCGTTATTCTCTGTCTCTCTCTCTATGCCTCTCTCTCTATGCCTCTCTCTATCTATTTATAGATAGAGAGATAGAGAGAGAAATTTCTTGAATTGATGGATCTGTGCAGTTACAGTCCCCTCGGTTGTTGTCACCGTCTTGTTCGTACAATCATATTGCGACTATCGTGGTAAGCTCAATCGCTCAAGAACTTTCGTTATTGATATAACATGTAAAGTATTTGATCTATCTATTAAATAGATGAATTCTAGATCCCTAAATCTAAATGGACTATCTTACTTCAATTTTAGCAAAATTTAATTGAAAACTCTATTTTCCCACAATTATTGGTTCAATGGAATCGCACAATGCCTCTCAATTTGTTGTATTTTTCTTCTTTCTTGCCTTCAGCTACATGAATTTATGATAGCCCTGTAAAATTGATTTTAAGGTGATTTAGAAGTGTACTTATATTTTTTGTTTTGTTGCTTTTCTTTTAACTCTATTTTCTCCCTCAGTTTCATAATTTTGTGGCTATTGCAATTACTAATCATTTCACGGATGTGGCTATGATGATAATTGCTGGTAAATTAGTACATTTCCTACCATACTGAATTATTATACCCCATTTTTACTTGGCTCGCATAAAATGCTCACAGATGTTCTGTTGTCTTCTTTCTATTGAGATAATAGATAGAATTTTGTAGACAATTTCATGTTGTTAAACCTTTTTTTCTTTATGTTTTGATTAACAAACTTTGATTACAATGTTCGTAAAAAGAGTATTATAGGATACACATTGCATAATCACTATGATAAAAAAGGCTTTTAACGATTCTTATGAATTGACATTGTTGTTTGCTCAGACTCATTTTCTCTGTTCTTCACAAATCTGAAAATCAAATATCTCATCTAATAAAATCTCATAGTGCCATGTTCCATATTTCTTATTTCCCTTGTGAATAGGGAGGTGTTGTATCCCATGAGTTGTTTATTCGCATTTTAGAGTGCTAGGTAAAACTTTAAAGTAAGGGAAGTTAGGTGATAATATTGCTTTTTATCCATAAAAAGACTTTACATTTTGCTTAGAACAACTGAAGATCATAAACTCCTAAAAAATGGGGTTTTCGTACGCACTCGTTCTGAATTATTAATATGCAATACATAGTTGCATAATTCCTTACTTTTGGCTATTTTTATTTCCCGCGGTGTATCTCAATTAGTCCTTAGCTTGTGTTTCGAAATGGATGCAGCTTCTAGACAATAGAACTCCTCTTTTTAGGTGATAACATGTAGAGTAATTTTATTGTTAGATCAATTGCCTCTGTTTTATTTCCAATACACTGTTACTTTCTGCTGTAAATGATGGTAGGCAGGAGGTATACTTAGAAGTCAGGATAGTATTGTTTAATTGCATTCGATTCTGTCATGTTTAACTAGACCTCTGAGCCGTATGTTCTTTATTTTAATGAGTTCTTGTTCTTTAAATTACATAGTTGCAATGGTTGTTATGGTGTTGTAGTTACATGTCTTCTTTCTCCATGGTTACTAAGAAAATGACTCATTATTTTAAGTACAAACTATATAATCATAGTTTTGTGAGCCTAATTACTAATAGATGATCAGAACCCATGGCTCGAAAAGATGAGCCTAACTGTGTAGAAATCTACATATTAACTCATATGAAGTGTAAAGATGATAGATCATTGGGCAATAAGTCTACATGTGTTGTTGTAAGATTTTTTATGCATTTAATCCTTCAAGTTCTATGAGTTTTCTTAAAATCAGTAAAGTTATTAAAGGTTTCAGATTTCTCTTCCAATTTTTCTTTACTATTTTTTGTGTCTTCTTTTTGCCACTGCTAGCTCACTGCTTGACCAACAACCAACTTTTTGAAGTATTAATGAATAGAAACAAATATCTTTGACAAGTTTATAATGTTAGTTTCTAGGCTGAAAATAGAAGGTTGATTGTTGTAACTTTGAAATTAGTTAAGGGGTGGTTTTTGTCTACTAAATAATAGAAGGATATACCTTAGGTTTGGGTCATAGTTTTAAAGAGGTTTTTAGTCGAAAAATCTGCCCTTCCATGTCCAACTGAATAAAATGATCTTTTTGCTATGATATTGCTAGTTTCTGAGGGACTAAAATCAGTAGTTTGCCTCTGCTGCTGTATAATCTCTTGAACTGCTAAGTAAAGTTGTCCTTCACTGAATTCATTGATATGATTTTCTTATAAGTTGATTTTAAATTCATCATCTTCTTTCTCATGTTAACAAACTCATTTTCGATACTTGTAACATGGAAATATACAAATTGTATTAAAAAAGATGAGATTAACAATACTCACAATGTTCACTTCAAAAGTATATAACCAACAGAATATGTATACCTATGGCAGACAAGTATTGTTTATATAAAATGGTAGCATCTTGAATTCTTGTCAAATGTAGCTCTTTATTTTTTTTCTCACAATGTTACATCTAGGTTGTATTCCAATACTACAAGTCTCATTTGCCACATTAGCCAAGTCTTTTATCTTCCTTTTGTCATCCTTTGTTCTTTCTTAAATAAAATATTTTGGTTGTATTCCAATACTATAACTTGATGTAGGGAGCTTCAACTTAAGAATGATTTGTCTTATTAGAAACTACACTTCAATATCCTCAACCATGATGAATCTTGTATACCCTAGTTCGCATGCAGCCTCATTTTTTACATTATTGTGAGAATTCACAATATATTTAGATGTGTAGACTCGTGATGTTTTATACATTACATTCCATATTTTGACGCATTTATTTTATTTTTTTCCGGTCATTTGTTCAAAAATTTCGCATGTGAAAGATTTCAATATGATGAAGAGTTGCTGAAACTATTTGAAGATATTATTTGATAGGATTAGTTATATTAGTTCATCCAATGCAAGTTTATTTTAAAAGTTGTGACATTAATATTTCAGATTAGTACTTCCTTTGGATTGTGTAGATTCAATAAGATATATTTTGTTTTATGAATTAATAATATTATGTTTTCTAGTATTTTCCTATCGTTGTTTCTACCAAGATACACTCTTTTACTATTAGCAACATTTAGTTGAATTTACTTGCCATTAAAATAGAATCTGAAGGTCAAAATAAGATATCTACAAGAAGGATACATCATTCATTTTAATTACCGTTAAAACCTATAACGTTTAGCAGAAATTTAATTGAACTTATCGGCTATAAAAATGGACGCTAAAAGAGCATAGTTAGTTTGTTATGGATCTAATTTACCGGCCAAACATATTGCCGCAACTAATTGCCGGTAAAACTAACGATCTTTAGCGGCAACAATGTTATACCCTTTACCAGCTTTTGTGAGAATGGACACCAAAGGCTTCGCCGACCCCCATATTGCCGGCTAAACACCATAGGCCGGTAAAGGATATAGCGGCTATTGTTATTGCCACTAAAGACATATTGTATTGCCGCTAAAGCCCCTTTTTGAAGTAATGATGTATCCTGGTCGATAATCGGCTCGGGGACCTCATTCAAACCCTCCTCGAGGGTTTCCTCAACTCGAGCAGCCTCCAGCTCAACAGCCTTCAAAGCATCGACGCTTCGCTTTCCCCTAAGTACCAGTGGGAAATTGTCATCATCTTCGTCTTCAGCGCGAAGACTCTCAGCAGCTGCCGAATTTAAGACCGTCATATCGGCCCTAGGCTTTCGAACTTTGACTCTCTTTGGTTTCGGAGACTCCACCGGTATCTCCTTCTTTCTGTTCTTATCTTTGGCGGTTTTTTGGGTCTCCACTTCGCTAGGTGGAGGCGACCTCATCAAAACGGCTTCACCAAGGCCTGCATAAGCACAAAAGATAAAGTATACCACCAAGAAATCTTTTACTAAGGAGTTCAGATACGACAGTGATAGAAACTTACCATGATTTTTGGCCTCCCATCGGGTTTTGGCCAAGTCGGGCCAAACACGATTAGCATATGGGGAGATAGAATCTAATTGTCGTACCCAGCTCGGGAGTTCCTTGACCGCACCAGGGTACCACTCAACGAATGCATCATCAAAAGAGAACAAGTTCAAAAGGGAAAAGAAAGCATCCAATTAAAGAAGCATATTCGATAAATCGACACTCACGACTCATATTCCATTCCTCGGGGAACGACATCTTCTCGGAAGGGATCAGGTCTGAGGTACTGACTCGAATGAAGCGGCTCATCCACCCTCGGTCCTTGTCTTCGTCAATGCTAGAAAAGAACGCCTTCGAGGATCGAAGCTGCAGTTTAATTAGTCCACCTCGATATAAACGAGGGCTATACAGTCTAATTAGGTGGTCGAGGGTGAAAGGCATCCCCTCGACCATGTTCGAAAAATATCTGATTAGACAGACGATTCGCTAGAAAGAGGGATAGATCTGACCGAGCGTCACTCGATATTGTCGGAAAAAATCGAGGATCACTGGACCTATTAGTGGCAAAGAAGGGTCCACAGGGCCTAGGGTGAAGGGATATGTGTATACGCTGAGAAAGCCGGCTTTATAGGTAGTTATATTTTTTTCAGATGAAGGAATGTCCACTTGCACCCCTTCCCCCAACGACAATCGACCTTCACCTTTTCAATATCGGTTACTAGACTGACATATCGAGAAATGGGCTCGCATCGTCCCGCTACCGAAGAAGGCCTATCAACCTTAAAATCAAATGACGTGTCACAGTGCCCGGGGATGCAGTCCTCAACACGAGGGGGTACTGATGTTTTTCTCTTAGACGAGCGTGAGAAGAAGGGGCTTTTTCTTTTTGCGGGACTATCTTAGAAGTTTTGGCCATGACTATAGTGAAGTTTCAGAATAAGAAGAAGAAACCAACGAAGAGATGAGTGCAGAGAAGGGATGAAAGCAGAAAACTGTTAATGAGGATTTGAAAATGTTGTAAAGGGTAAAGATATGAAAGGTTAAGGATTGAAATATTTATATGGGTCCTCTAAGCGTATTGGAGGAGTTGAAAAGACGGCCAATAGCGGTTCGTGGGCTTTTCGAAAACTGTATTGACATGACCTCTGTGTAACCTTTCTGTCTCATCAATTGCTGACTTCATGTTGCTGACGTCACAAGGGGAATATCGAAGATCCAAGAATTCAAAATTATTTCTCATCATTTCACTCTAAGAAACGAGGGAACTATCTGTATACGGCCAAGATCGGGGAAGTCTGATTTTAAGGCCTCTATGGCATTCCAAGTCCGGTGTCGAGAGGATCGAAGAAGAGTCCGAAGTTCGACCCCGATCCCTCGAGAGAGTATATCGAAGTCGTTACAACAGTCCTTGAGGCAGTATAAAAATCAATGACCGTCATGGAAAGGCCGGAAAATTCCCAAGGGCACGTGGTCAGAACTGATAAGGTCTACAAGAAATAGTACAAGTCCGTACTGAGTCGTTATACAACTGTACTAATAGTATTTCTTTGTCATAATTAGGCATGTACTATGTTGGGATTCTCCCCTCCTATATAAAAGGGGTCCTTATCATTTTGTAAGGACATGAATATTCACTGCAATAGAACATTCTCTGCTTTTCTCATTCAACGTGCTCAAATTTGTCTTACAACTTTATTGTTCTTCATTTATTGCTCTCCATTTATTGTTCTTCATTTATTGCCACTATCCGATCTCGAGGCCCCCGGTTTCAGTGAGCTCGAGGCCTCAATCTTGTGGCAACTTTGGTTTGCTTATCTCATTTTCCTTACTTACATTCATTACTTCCTAATAATCAACTAGTGTTAGAATAAATCACATATTTTTAGAACCACAAATCAAATATAATATCTAATACCATTTTCACGGTAAACAAGGTCAAATGCCAAGAACAGTAAGAGCAGCAATAATAATATGAATAATAAGAACTACAAAGAGTTAAGAGCGAATAAAAGAGCGGAGTGCTTTGTATTTCTCAGTAATGGCGTAAGTGGTAAGTGTGTATGATGATAAAAAACGATAATGTCTTTACAAATGAACAAGATTCCTCTTTATACAGTAGAGGAATCCTAAATAAGGTATAACTCTAATTTTGGAAGTAAAATACATGATTGATACCATTAACCGTTAATGGTTCGTTCGGTTCCGAGATTCTCGCCGAGATTGATGGTCTATCATGGATATCTCGTGATTCTGTTACTATGGTGTCGATTTAGCCTGACCTCGATCCCTTAGTCTTCATATTCTCTGAGCCCGAACTTGCTTCGATACCGGCTCATTCTCGAGACATACCTTCGAATTCGTAGAATCGGGTATCCTCGATTTTGCCGTATACAATTTTATTTCTCTCAAAAACATTTTTACTCCGTTTCTGTTTCTTTCTTAAACAAACTATAAGTTTCAATTTCACCACCGGAGACAAGAGAATAGAGAATTCGAAAAAGAGAAGAGGAAGAGAAACGAAAGAGAAAAAGAATAAGGAAAAGAAAAGCAAAAGATATGTGAAATATAATCCAACAAGCATAGACCCAGTGGGGCTATTGTTACTTTTATTCCGAAAACTTAAAACAACGGATATGGTCAAACGGTTTTACTATCTGAAAAACACACACGAAACGAGGACAAGAAAACGACACACTTTTGACTTCTTCCTCCTGCATGCCTTGCCTTCTCCATTTCCCGGTGCCAGTTTTTTTGTATCGTATTACTCCCTCCCGTAAATTTTAATTAATATTTCTTTTTTAGTGGTTCACCATATTTAATTTTTTTAAATATGAAAGAGGAATTAATTCCTTTTTGGAATAAAAAGCTAGGGGTATTTATTACATTCTCAATGAACAAATTAAGATGAATATAATTAATTTTAATATTAATTAAATTTTTTAATATATGTGAAAACAATTACAAAATTAATTATCGCAGGCCAGAGAGAGCAATAAGAAGAAAATCACGACAACAATGTCACAAACTGCTTTTCCACGTGGAAGTTGGGACCATACAAGACCATACAGTAAAAACATTAAATAAAGTTACAAAAAGAAAAAAAGAGGTTTCACCAGTACTACTACAGCTGGTGGTGACCAACAATAAAATCAATCCACCTCTGCCTAATTTCTGTCGTCCTAAAATGACATTTGACAGAAATATACATATTAACGCCCTAATAATGTCTAACTTAGACAGACAATTCAGTAGTTAAAAGGTCACAATTCGAACTGCGTATCCTCATGAACACCCTAAAGAAATGGATAAGAGCCACTTTAAAACAAGCCCTTCCCGTAACTTCAAATTTCAACACTAATACTAATAATAGTAAGAAGTCCTATGATACAACACTTGCACATACTATTCTTTTATAGTATAGTATTGGTTGTTGACGGATTAACTAAGTGAACTGGGCGCCGGTGAAAGTTTGGCCGAAGGACCAGCCGCCGGGGATAACGTTGTTGCAGACGACGGTGCGGCCGTCGCCGGTGGTAACCTTGAAAGAGAGGATTTGGCCATCAAGAAAGGAGTTGCTCTGCCAATTTTGACCCCAATTGCGAGACATGGGTAACCAATCAGTTCTTGTGCCTTTAATTGAAACTGCATGGACATCGCCTGAACCTCCCACGTTAGTCACTAGGACTAAGTTGAAGTATGAGTGACCATTCAGTGTAAATCTGATGCCTCCCCTCCTCTTGCAGGGTACCCTGCAAATTAATCACAACCTCACTGTTACTCCTTGAGTTGAGCTAGTTTGACTTGGTACAGATTTTAATGGGATAAAAATAAGATTTTTAAAATTTGTGGTATTAAAAGATTAATTAACAAAAATTTTGTGGGATAATATTATTTGTGTGATTATAAAAACTTCTCATTAATGATAAAACAGAAAGTTTAAAGTTGAACTATTTTCAATTGTAAAAATATGTCATTTTTTTTTTAAATAAACTAATAAGGAAAGTATGTCATCTAAATTGAGATAGAAGAAGCTTAATATTGTGATTAATTTTCTTGTGTTCCGATCGAAATGCAACCATAATTAACCAACGACATTCTTAGGTAGCGTATGACAGTGTGAGCAAAATCAACTTGGTTGTGTGTCTAATTTTCGGTCTGAAACAAGAACCATACTTTTTGTTTATGTCCCAAACTATAGCCTGTTTGGCCAATCTTCTAAAATTAGTTTATTTTGAGAAATATTTTTCTCAAAAGTATTTTTATAAAAAGTACTTTTGGTGAGAAACAATTTGTGTTTGACTAATTAATTTGAAAAATACTTTTGAGTAGTAATTAGTGTTTGACCAAGCTTTTAAAAACTGCTTCTAAATGTATTTTTTCCAAAAGTACTTCTCAGAAAAGTGTTTTTGGAAACAAACTACTTTTTTCTGCTTCTCAAAAACTGCTTCTGCTTCTCCTCAAAATCATTTTTTTTTCCATCCAACAACTTGGCCAAACAACTCAATTTTTTACCAAACGTGTTTTTGGCAAAAAAAGTACTTCTGACCCAAAAAAAATAAAATTGACCAAGCCATAAATTACTTTGGTCTATAAGCTACAAATTCTGATTTTGGTCCATAAGCTATGTGGCAAAATAAAGAAACGAGACATGATAATTCAAGTGCGAAAAACGGACAAACAGAGACTCTATAAACAAGAAAAAGGAGGTAGATTTTAATTGTATGGTTTACCATCTGTAAGCAACAGGAACAATCCCAGATCTGTACTGAGCTATTTGTTGGAAAACAGGCTGAGAGAGGTCAAAATGGTGCAATGGAGGGTTGCACCACCCACCTGCATTATTTGGGAGGGCATAGTTTGGTGGGCAGAAATTGGTGGCTGTGACCACTATTGACCCTCCTACGCACCCCTTTGGGTCATTCACACACTTTAACTCAAAGCAGGCCCCACAGCTCAACCCATTGTTGAACAGTGCTGTACTCAATGCTGCTGTGCTTGTACCATACCCTTCACTGTACAAATTCCCATAACCACATGCCCCACCTGGATATTATCCAAATTATTAGTAAGTGATTGTACGTGACTTCTCAAAATCTAGATTTAATAAAATAGCGGATTTAACATATATATACATTTAGTGAATTGTTTTATATGATTAGGTAAATTAATCTTTTGCACTAGGTTGCCTGCTTTACCTTCAGTTAACTAGTGTCACTTAATCCTCCGTCCTATTTTATGTGGTACTATTTAGAATACGGTGGTCAAATTATCTAATCTTTAGTGTGAAGTAGAACATAAGATCTTTTAAGTTGTGAAATAAAATTTACATATTTTAAAACTATATAACAATACTATAAGTCACAATAATTAACAATTTATAATATTAAAAAAAACAAATGAAAAAATCGCGATAAAAGATATTTCTTTATTTTTTCAAATAGTAATTGTATCACATAAAATGGGAAAGAAGGAGTATTAAATAGTTCTTTGTTCGAATTTTTAGATAGACCTGGCAAGATGGGTTAAAATAATAGTTATCCATCAAACCCAACCCCTTAAAAGTGGGTTGGATAACTGACTTTTTAAAATCGGGTCGAATATGAATAATTACCCATATTATCCATTAGAAAAATGAGTAACCAACTGGGTAACTAATGGATAAAATATGGATAATACAATTATTGAAAAATTATTTCAGTAATGTTCTTCTGTTGCAAGGGGCAACAAGTTCATATTAGAGCTTGAGGCTAATATGAAGTCATGAATGGATAATATGGTTACACATTTTATCCGCCGGTTAACCCGTTTATTACCCGTGTTAAATATATGGGTGGGGTCGGATAATCTACCCGTTTTTCCATTACCCGTTTCGACCCAAACCACATCTGACCCGACCCGACCCGACCGTTTGCCACTCCTATTTTTAGATGACCAATGAGATAAAAAGAATTTATACTGTGAAATATTTGTGAGGTAGATAGCAGAAAAGCAGAGGCCTATGAGTAGGAGAGAACTAACCCATGGTTCCTGAAGCATCAGCACCTCCATAGAAAGTGGCATGAGCTTGAATCCATCCTTGTTCATTGCCATGGACACAGGAAACCACAAAAAGAAACCCCACAATGAAAAGCCACATAATGGACATTTCTTGCTGTAAAATCAAGAAAAGTGGAATTGTTAGACACCCTTTAAAATTTTAATAAAAGACAAAATAGTTGTATTTTGGTCAGTACTAACCTCAGTTTGTTCCTTAACAAAAATGGAGTTTCTTGATATCTTTCTTTACTATTGTGTTCCAGGGAGTGTATTTGTAATGAGAGAGAGGAGGAGTTGAGGTGTGAATAAATAGATGCTGTGGCCTGTGAGGGGAAACAAGGCTTTGCAGTGTGCAAGCCAACATAACATATCAATGTTTTCATGTTATTTTGACACCTTTTTTGAGGTTGTGGGGGCTACAAACCGTCAATAACTGTGCAAAGCGGTTATATTTGTTTGTTGAAGAGAACCAGTTCGTTTTTGCCTACAAATGGCAGTACAATTCCTTCCTTTTTTTTTTCTTCCAAAGTAGCAGTCCGTAGGCGGATTCAGGATTTATTTAAAATTTTTAGCACTGAACCTATTATAATTTGAAAGTTATGTGTTCATCTCTACTATTTTTATAATTTTAATAAATTTTTATATATAAATTCTTACTTTGCATAAAAAATTATGGATTTAATAAAACCCGCGGAGTATATGCTAAATCCGCCGCTGAGCTTATTAATAAAGACAAATTAAGTTGAATGGGAACCGTCCAGTTGTAGCTATTTCTTCCTATTTGGGGAACGTAACTTGGTTCTGGTGTTAAAACTGAATGGTTTAATTGTTTTTATAGAGAATCTGGCCTCTATCGTCTAGTTGGACTCCTTTTAGTCCTTGCATGACCCTGCGAATGTGTAAACATCACATGTGTACATGCGTAATTTTTTAATTGCCACTTTTTGTTTCAAATATTAGTCAATTTAGATAAACTGGATTTGTTTAAACAAATTATTTGATATTTGTTATTATTACTTAGTGGCTAATTTGTGTAGTACTAATTAAGAAAGACTTTGAAAACTAAATAATTTAAGCAAATAATGTTATAATTAAGACTATTAAATATCTTTCTTAAGGGGTGCGTAAAATTTTTATAAGACATACTTAAATAGACCGGAAGGAATAATATTTTAGCAGTACAGTACCTTAATCTCCATGACTGATATCTTTTGCCATTTTGGAATACTCCTCCCAAGCCTCCTATTTCTTTTATAGATTCTTATCACCTGGCACAACACGTTTATCCTCGGCAAGGATTACAATCTCTTTTTTAGGTGTTTGACCCAAATTCTGGTTATGGAAAATATAATTAAATTTCTATTTTAAGGCCTCAAGCAATTGAGTTGATCCAAATTTCGAGCAAGAGAATAAATAATGAATAAAATTAAATAAAAATAATAATAAAGAAAATCTTATTATAGACGAACTTCAATGGCCTGTATCGGCTACAAGATGAGCAAACTTTGCAATGGATAAGCAAAACTTGAAGACTAGCTTGTCACTTCTATTGAATTTTTTTCTCTCTCTTTGTTTTTCGAAGCCCCCTTCTCGAGGCGGGAGGATGGTTTTTTTAACTGATGGGTGATAATAGGCTATAATCTCATGTTTTAGTCGATTATTACACTCTAATTTACTGTACTTTATTTGAGTTTGGGCTTTAATCGCTAGTGTTTTGCACTAATTCTGTGTTTTATGTCTTGTAGGAGTGATTCCGAGCTATGTAGATGTTATGGAATGAATTCAAGTAATTTTGAGCTTTGAAGTCTGAGTAAAAGCCCAAGGAATTAATCCTGGATCGTGTTCGGGATCAATGGATGATAGTTTAGAACGAACGGATAATCGAGCAGGCATACAACGCAGTGTCTAATAAAATGCACATAACTTTTGCTCGGAACTCCGTTTGGGCTCCACAAAATATTTTTGGAAAGCTAATTCAAAAGGCTACAACTTTCACGTTTTACATTTTTTCAAATTCCCAATAAAATAGGGTAAAAAGTGCGCGGCGCGCACAAAACGCATATATGGGGCAGAACAATGTGAAAAGTGTGCGGCCAAGTGCGCGAGCACACTTCTAGATGCGCGGCCGCGCACGTCCTGTCCGGGAAAAATATCCTTTTTCGCGTAAGAGAATGTGTATGTGTTTGGGCCCGACCCTACTTGGTATATACACATGGAAAAATGGTATTTCTAGGACTTTTGACTTAATTTAGACCTAAGGAAGCTAAGGATAAGAGGGAGCAGTAAGAGCACAAGGATTTCACCATTTATCCTCACTCGGGACAAGGGTTTGGATGTTTTATGTTTTTCTTTGACTTAAACTTAATATTGATATAATTCCTCCTTATGGATTGATGGATTTGGTGTTTGAGAATTGTTTGTGGATATTAACTCTAGTGTTTGTGTATTGAATCGTTTTGGGTATTTTTATTATTGCATACATATTCAAATGTTTATGTAATCGAAAGAGGTATAACTTATGATGTTTTGCATTATCTTGTTGGTTGAATTCATTGATTCTTATTAGTAATCGGAAGTGGCTAGTTGAATAAATGCTTAGACCTAGTTAGGAGAATAATCGAAAGAGGTTCTCCTAAAGATTAATCCACTACGAATTCTTGCATATCTTCACTGAGCTTAACTTAGTTTATGTTGTGAGGTTGAGACTTAATCTAGAGAGGAGTTTCTATTGAACGTTCGAACTAATAATAGAGTGAATTCGAGAGACTCATTTTGACCATAGAGTGAAGTAACTAGAGTTAATTCTCAAACAAGTATCTTGCACCTATCCAATTAACCTCTATTTCCTCCTATTGATATCTTCTTGCTTACACTTGTTGAAATTGTCATTACCAATAGTTAGACTATTAGTTAATTTTAGTTTTAATTCACACAACTCCAAATTGTTGATCATCTTGTATACCAATAAGACTAGAAGCTACCAAAATACTGTTTAAATCTAACCCCCGTGGATACGATATTTTCTATAGTATATTCGACTAGCGAGCCTAAGTTTATACGTCGGTTTTGCGCTCGTAAGTGGGGAGAGCATCACTGCTCCATGTTTTGGGCCAACATATAAGAGAATTAGGTAGTGGGCAAAAATCCTTGATAGTGGTAACTGTGTCCACGTAATTCTCGATGTCCATAATTCCGGGGGCAGTTGACTGAGTCTCCGAGTGTGCATAGTTATTCTTCGAATACTCATTATCCTAATAGTCATAGGTTCTAAAACCGTAAGAGTCATTGAATTCAGTAGCAGATTTGATAACCCATATCCATTCCTGGATCCTTTTTTCCACATGGTAAGGGTAATACTTTATCAATACAAATAGTCCCCCACTTGTCGGGCTATTCGATGACGAATGCTCGATAAATGTTAGCCTTTTTTTGGTAGGAGTCAACCTTACTTAGTATCCTTCTCTGGCAAGAAAAGAATTTCGATAGAGCTATGTCATTAAGATTGACAACACACATGATCAGTCTATATTTAATATACTAGGACACATGACAACCTCTCATCGACTCCCTCTGTTACAGTCCCTAGATAATGATTATTACTTATGATACGAACCCTTCCCTATTTTTTTTGGCTATTATGAAAGAAAACGTTTTTCGCCTATATATACCCAGTTGTTAGCCTCCTTATTAACTTAAAATTCCTATAGTGATCTTCTTCTTCGCTTCTCTTATTACGTCATTAACTCCCGTAGAATCTCAAAGTTTTTATCCTTCTTCAACAGCTGACAACCTTTAACGCCTAAAGTTAGAGGCGCTCCTTTATCTTTACCAGAAAGTCCCCTTACTTCTGGTCCTACTATGTCTGCAAGAGCTTCATCTGCTGCCACTTCGGAGAAAAAAGATTTCAAACCTCACAAAGGTGGGAAGGGGAAGCAAAGTTCAGAGCCCTTGGTCCCATAAATTCTCCCCAAAAGCTAGGATTATGAGGGGGTTGTTAAGGCATGGAACATAACGCCAGGACAGTTTGGAAGCTTTTATGTTAACAACATAGACTTCCTGGTTTGGGCTAGGGCGTTTATTGGGTTAAGGTGGGGTGTATAGGCTGCCAAACTGGTCCGAAAAATGGTCTGGTTTGGTCTAGCTTTAAAAATAAAGAAATTAAAAGAAATAAAATTAATAAAATATCTAAATAAGTGTAAAAAATATTAATTAAATAAATTAGCTCATTAAAATAATATCTGAAAGTCGTGAACATATAAAAAGTTATTTTGACCCTTATAAAATAATAAACACAATTAATGGTACATTGTAGGCTATTTACTGCAAAAAAAAATGCATAAAAGTAGTTAAAAAATGCAAATGAAATTATATGAAATTAAATATTTTAGATCATATATGTGGGTGTAAATAGTGAATTTGGATGATTAAGTCATCATATAAATAATTTAAAGGAATAATTAGTAAATATTTAAGTAACTTAAATGCAAGAAAATTAATTTAAAGCTCTAAAAATTATAGAAAATTATGAAAAATACTTGTATGAATATTTAAATTAAATAATGAAGTAGAACGACATTTTGAAAGTAATACTTTTTTGAAAAAGTGTGAGGGCAAAATTGGGTATCAACAACTACTCCTCTTTACCCGAGAATGATGAAAGAGTTGTCGGGTAAAGAAAATGATGGCCAATTTTTGCCGAATTGAGTGAGAATGATGTGATTTGAAAAAATAATGGGGCTGAACCCTGGTTCCTGAGTTACCTACATATCCTTGGTGTTACGGGAATCAGGCCGCGTGTAGTTCTTGATCCAACGACAAATGAAACCGATGGAGTTATTATACGAGTGATTATATGTTTTGAAAAGGATCTTTTTGGGTACGATAGTATCATAAGAGGAGTCAAGAACATGAAATGAATGTTACAGGTGTATCATGAGGCAGATATCTGAACGCTCACAGTAAAATATAGGCAACACCAGTTACTTTTGAGGTAGTCAAAGGATGTGAACGTTGTGAACAGAAACCAGAGCATAGATTTCTCTTTTTGCGGAACAGTTACCTCCCGAGTTACCTGCAAAAATCAAAATATGGTGCACACAAACATATATAGGTTATTTAAATATGATACAGATTCCCTTTGGACCATGAAGGTTGTCTTTGGACGATAAGGTTGATGTCCTTGGACCATGATGTCCGTGTCCATGAAACGTATGATAAGGGATTCACATGCCATGAAATGGTGTCCTCGGGTCATGAGGATGGTGCCTCTGGACTATGATGCCTTTGAATAATGATGTGCAGTGTTCAGATATCCTTAGGCCATGGGATGGTGTCTTCAGGCTATGAGGATGGTGCCTTCGGACTATGATGCCTTTGGACAATGTGGCGATGTTTTAGCCCATGAAGTGCAAAGATATGGCGGGATCGATCATTTTATAAAGGAATAGATGATGTTTGGTTATATGCGAGAACGAGACACGACAAGGCTTGGTCTTGTGTGAGATGAGGGCAGTGCTTAGCCCGATGCGAAGAAGGGAGACAATGCTAGTTTCAAGCAGGAAAAGGTGGTGCTTAGCATTATGCAGTAATGTAAGCAATGCTTAGCCTCATGTAAGGAGAAGAGACAGTGTTTAGTCTCATGCAAGGAAAGGAAATGCTTAGCCTTATGTAGTAGGGAGTCAGTGCTTAGCCTCATGCAAATAATAAAGACATGGTTTAGTCTCGTGCAAAGAAAAGGCAATGCTTAGCCTTGTGCAATTTTGGAGGAAAGGCTTAACCTCATGTAAGAAGTGGAGATGGTGCTTAGTCTCATGCATGGAAATGCAGTGCTTAGCCTTATGCAATTATGGAAGCAATGCTTAGCCTCATGCAATAAGTGGAGACAGTGCTTAGTATCATTTTGGGAAAAATAGTGTTTAGCCTTATACAATTACAGAGGCAATGTTTAGCCTAATGCAAGAAGTGGAGACAGTGATTAGTGTCAATCAGGAAAGACAGTGTTTAGCCTTATGCAGAAAAGCGATGAGTAATTGTGAGAGAGTGAAGTATTTCTTAGCTGGATAATATGTTGGCATTTGGCAACTTGTCATCATGAAGGTAGTGACTTGCTATGCGTATGTATTCGCGAATGTTACTCTTGTGTTTATCGTTCCTGCATTCAAAGAAAAATCGCGAGTCTTGTGGGGGAAAGGTTGGTTCGTGTTCTTGACTCCTTGCTTCGTCTTTACTCTTGTCTTGAGGTCCTGCTTGAGTTACCCTGGGTAACATCTGGCTTTCATAGAAACAAAGTATTCCAATATATATGTATGCATTTGACAAATTATTTGCAAAAATATAATTGTTTGAAATGTATTATAGTACGTAAGATCAAATAATTTAGATGAACAGGCGACTGTGACATCTTTAGAGACATTGCAACTTCCTTGCCTTAGAATTTTAAGGATCCTCCTCAAAATGCTGCCCCAGTTAAAATGCATACTTCTGACAATACTTGTTGGCTGTTCCATTCATGACGAAGTCGACTGAACTTGCGATATTGCCCTAGTTTCTGATCATGGGAAAATGAAGATTTTATTAAGATGTGACTGAACCCACATGGCTGCCTACGTATCCCCTATTAAACATGAATTAGGTCAAGCATAGTTCATTTACATCAAATGAAGAAATGCAAACAATCCTAAACATAGTATCTCTTGAATGCGTCTGAGTTGATAGTTTTGGCCAAATCTCTCCGTCCATTTTGTCAAGTATAAGTGCTCCACCTGTTAGTACCCGGCGAACCATGTAGGGACCCTTCCAATTGGGTGAAAACTTCCCCTTGGCTTCATGTTGATGTGGGAAGATTCTCTTTATCACCAATTACCCTAGTGTGAATTGCCTTGGCTGAGATTTTTGTTAAAAGCTCTTCCCATCCTATTCTGGTAGAGTTGACCGTAACATACCGCATTCATTCTTTTCCCATCAATGAGAGCTAGGTGTTTGTAGCGGCTCTGTACCCATTCTGCGTCGCTAAGTTCAGCTTCTTGTATAATTCTTAAAGAAGGGATTTATACTTCAGCAGGAATAACTGCTTTAGTACCATAAACCAATAGGTAGGGAGTTTCCCCAATTGATGTGCGAACCGTGGTGCGATACCCGAGCAGAGAAAATGTCCCCTTCTCCTGCCATTGTTTGTAATAATCTACCATTTTCCTCAATATCTTCTTGATGTTCTTGTTGGCGGCTTCTATGGCTCCGTTCATTTGCGGCCTTTATGCTGTGGAATTCTTATGCTTGATCTTGAAGGTTCACACATGGCCTTCATAATATCACTACTGATATTGGCAGCGTTATCGGTGATGATTGACTCTGGTACTCCGAACCGACAAACAATGTGGTCCCGTACAAAATCTGTTACGACCTTCTTAGTTACAGCTTGTACGATGCGGCTTCAACCCATTTTGTGAAGTTGTCTATGGCCACTAGAATGAATTTATTCCCATTCAAAGCAGCGGGTTCGATCGGGCCGATGAAATCCATACCCCAAGCCGAGAAAGGCCAAGGTGAACTTGTTGCATTGAGTTCATTGGGTGGTACTCGTATCATGTCAACATGTATCTGGCATTGGTGGAATTTCTGAACATACTTGATGCAGTCTGTTTCCTTTGTCATCCAGAAATACCCCATTCTTAGTATCCTTTTGGCTAAGGTGAACCCATTCATGTGCGGTCCGCAGGTTCCGACATGTATTTCCTCGAGCGATCTGGATGCCTCTTTGGTGTCGACACACCATAATAATCCCAGGCCTGGAGTCCTTTTATACAGAATTACTCCATTTTGAAAGAAATGATTGGCGGACCTTCGAAGCATGTGCTTTTAAGTATGGATAACGTGCTGCGGATATTCTCCCTTTTTCAAATATTCCTTGATGTCGTGGAACCACAGATTTCCATCACTCTCTTCTTCAACATTAGCACAATAAGCTGGCTGCTTATAAATTCCTATTGGGATGGGATCGATGAAATTCTTGTCTGGGTGTTGTATCATGGAAGATAAAGTGGCCAATGCATTTGCGAACACATTCTAAATACTCGAAACATGTTTGAATTCTATATTTGTGAATCTCTTGATCAGCTCTTGTACATCGTGCAAATATGGTAATATTTTGGTGTTCTTTGTGGCTCATTCTCCTAGAACCTGGTGCACCAAAAGGTCTGAATCTCTGATTACCAGCAGGTCCTGAACATTTATGTCAATGGCCAATCGAAGTCCCAAGATGCAGGCCTCATACTCCGCCATATTGTTGGTGTATGGAAACCTAAGTTTTGCGGATACTGGATAGTGTTGGTCGGTTTCTGATACCAAGACATCTACGATACCCACTCTTTTGAAGTTTGCTACTCTGTCGAAGAACATTCTCCAACCATCATATGCCTCGGTGATATCTTCTCCTACAAATGACACCTCCTCATCGAGAAAATATATTTTCAATAGTTCGTGTTCTCTATATACGAGATTTTCTGCCAAATGATCCGCCAATGCTTGCCCTTTGATCGCCTTTTGAGTTACATAGACGATGCCGAACTCACTCAAAAATATTTGCCACTTTGCTAACTTACACATAGGCATGGGTTTCTGAAAGATGTATTTCAGCGGATCCCTCCTTGATATGAGATATGTAGAGTATGCACAGAAATAATGCCTCAACTTCTGAGCTATCCATGTCAAAGCACAGCAAGTGCGTTCCAGCAAAGAGTACCGGGATTCGTAAGGTGTGAATTTCTTGCTCAAATAATATATCACCTGCTCCTTTCTTTCTGTCTCATTATGTTGTCCCAGAACACAATTAAAAGCTCCATCCAATACAGACAAATAAAGCAACATAGGTCTTCCTGGTTCTGGTGGAACCAGAACGGGCAGTTTAGATAAATACTCCTTGATTTTGTCGAAGGATTTCTGGCATTCTTCAGTCTAGCGTAAGCTCACATATCACTATTGATTGTGCTATGAAGCGGCTTGTCACGCCCCGAACTTGGGAGCGAGACCAGCACCCGGTGCCTCACCTATCCTTGCGTACCAACTTACGACTGAGGGATTCTGAACATATAATGTCATACTTTGGACATGGGCAATGTTGCAAGAAAGTCATGGATACTGACTAAATATGAATTTAAAGCTGGGCCTGCAAGACCGTCATAACTACTACAGCTGACAAACCAACAAAATGTACAAAAAAGACCTACAAGCCTATCATACTGCACTAACTAACAGAATATGTCTACAAGACTTTAATGATGGATATACTGTGATCGGAATAGGGTCCCGACCTACTCATAACATATATACATATATATACAAGATATACATAAAGCTCTAGACCTCGCAACTCGGAAAGGCATGTAGCTTACGGATCAAGCTGAACTCGGGCAACACTTAATGAGAAGGCCTACCCGTCTGTCTGTCTAAACCTGCATGCATGAAATGCAGCGCCCCCAGAAAAGGGACGTCAGTACGAAATAATGTACCGAGTATGTAAGGCAATATACTGAAAGCTGAAACTGAACTGATAATATAATAACTGCAAGTAGCTGGAAGTCAAAGATAATCTGAAGATATGCTTACCTGCTGATACTGACTCAACTATATCAGTATAGTAAGTAAAATAGATGTCCGGCCCTATAAGGCTTGGTATATATATATATATATATTTTTTTTTTCTCTGACGTAATAGGCTCGCTCATAGGAGCTCGGCCGTACTAGGCTATGTATCTCAACCAACTGGGCTCGCTCGTAGGTGCTCGGCCACAATGGGCTCGGTATATAACTTACCATCTGATCTGAGGTTGCCCAATAGGGGCCTGCCCATCGATTATAACTCGATGGTAATGAAATACTGTAATATTGTATATATAGACTCTCTACTCTCTTGACTGGAAGAAGAAAATACTCAATTGAATATTGTACTTACAAGGCTAGGCAAATATACATAAATTCCGGGATATGAATTTTTCTTTATGCCTCGTTATCAAACTAGTGTAATTACGAGATCATGCAAATGAAGGAAGAGCTTAACCTTAACATACCTGGAGTAGGGAAACATCCGTATGATGTTCTTGGAAAAGGTTGCACCGTACTCCTTTAGAACCGCAAAATTTTTACGCTGTTAGGCTTCTAATAATTCTCGTTGTATTTTTGTTGAAAGACGTTTGTTGAAAGCTTGGTTTATAAATTTCAGAAACTTCAATTGAAATTATATGAAATTAAATATTTTAGATCATATATGTGGGTGTAAATAGTGAATTTGGATGATTGATTCATCATAAAAATAATTTAAATGAATAATTAGTAAATATTCAAGTAACTTAAATGCAAGAAAATTAATTTAAGCTCTAAAAATTATAGAAAATTATGGAAAATGTTTGTATAAATCTTTTAAATTAAATAATGAAGTAGAAAGACATTTTGAAAGTATATATACTTTTTTGAAAAAGTGTGAGGGCAAAATTGGGTATCAACAACTACCCCTCTTTACTCGAGAATGATGAAAGAGTTGTCGGGTAAAGAAGATGGCCAATTTTTGCCGAATTGAGTGAGAATGATGTGATTTGAAAAAATAATGGGGCCGAACCCTGGTTCCTGAGTTACCTACATATCCTTGGTGTTACGGGAATCAGGCCACGTATAGTTCTGGATCCAACGACAAATGAAAACGATGGAATTGTTATACGAGTGATTGTATGTTTTGAAAAGGATCTTTTTGGGTACGAGAATATCATAAGAGGAGTCAAGAACATGAAATGAATGTTACGGGTGTATCATGAGGCAGATATCTGAACGGTCATAGTAAAATATAGGCAACGTCCGTTAATTTTGAGGTAGTCAAAGGATGTGATCATTGTGAACGGAAACCAGAGCATATATTTCTCTTTTTGCGGAACAGTTACCTCCCGAGTTACTTTCAAAACTCAAAACATGGTGCACACAAACATATATAGGTTATTTAAACATGATGCAAATTCCCTTTGGACCACGAAGGTTGTCTTTCGACGATAAGGTTGATGTCCTTGGACCATGATGTCCGGGTCCATGAAACGTATGATAAGGGATTCACATGCAATGAAATGGTGTCCTCGGGTCATGAGGATGGTGCCTCTTGACTATGAAGCCTTTGAATAATGATGTGCAGTGTCCAGTGATCCTCAGGCCATGGGATGGTGTCTTCAGGCTATGAGGATGGTGCCTTCAGACTATGATGCCTTTAGACAATGTGGCGATGTTTCAACCCATGAAGTGCAAAGATATGGCGGTATCGATCGTTTGATAAAGAAATAGATGATGTGTTGTTATATGCAAGAACGAGATACGACAAGGATTGGTCTTGTGTGAGATGAGGGCAGTGCTTAGCCCGATGCGAAGAAGGGACAGTGCTAGTTTCAAGTAGGAAAAGGTGGTGCTTAGCATTATGCAGTAATGAAGGCAACGCTTAGCCTCATGTAAGGAGAGGAGACAGTGCTTAGTCTCATGCAAGGAAAGGCAATTCTTAGCCTTATGTATTAGGGAGTAAGTGCTTAGCCTCATGCAAATAATGGAGACAGGGTTTAGTCTCGTGCAAAGAAAAGGCAATGCTTAGCCTTGTGCAATTTCGGAGGCAAGGCTTAACCTCATGTAAGAAGTGAGATGGTGCTTAGTCTCATGTAGGGAAATGCAGTGCTTAGCCTTATGCAATTATGGAAGCACTGCTTAGCCTCATGCAATAAATGGAGACAATGCTTAGTATCATTTTGGGAAAAAGAGTGTTTAGCCTTATAAAATTACAGAGGCAATGCTTAGCCTCATGCAAGAAGTGTAGACAGTGATTAGTATCATGCAGGAAAGAAAGTGTTTAGCCTTATGCAGAAAAGCGATGAGTAATTGTGAGAGAGTGAAGTATTTCTTAGCTGGATGTGTTGGCGTTTGGAAGCTTTTCATCATGAAGGTAGTGACTTGCTGTGCATATGTATTCGCTAATGTTACTCTTGTGTTTATCGTTCCTGCATTCAAAGAAAAATTATGAGTCTTGTGGGGGAAAGGTTGGTTCGTGTTCTTGACTCCTTGCTTCGCCTTTAATCTTGTTTTGAGGTCGTGCTTGAGTTACCCTGTGTAACATCTGGCTGTCATAGAAACAAAGTTTTCAAAAATATATGTATGCATTTGAAAAATTATTTGCAAAAATATAATTGTTTGAAATGTATTATAGTACGTAAGATCAAATAATTTAGATGAACCGGCGACTGTGACATCTTTAGAGACATTGCAACTTCCTTGCCTTAGAATTTTAAGGATCCTCCTCAAAATGCTGCCCCAGTTTAAATGCATACTTCTGACAATACTTGTTGGCTGTTCCATTCATGACGAAGTCGATTGAACTTGCAATAATCCCCCAGTTTCTGATCATGGGAAAATGAAGATTTTATTAAGATGTGGTTGAACCCACAGGGCTGCCTACGTATCCCCTCTTAAACATGAATTAGGTCAAGCATAGTTCATTTATATCAAATGAAGAAATGCAAACAATCCTAAACATAGCATCTGTTGACTGCGTCTGAGTTGATAGTTTTGGCCAAATCTCTCCGTCCATTTTGTCAAATATAAGTGCTCCTCCTGTTAGTACCCGTTGAACCATGTAGGGACCCTTCCAATTGGGTGAAAACTTCCCCTTGGCTTCATGTTGATGTGGGAAGATTCGCTTTAGCACCAATTGCCCTAGTGTGAATTGCCATGGTCTGAGCTTTTTATTAAAATCTCTCTCCATCCTATTATGGTAGAGTTGACCGTGACATATGACATTTATTATTTTCCCATCATTGAAAGCTAGTTGTTTGTAGCAGCTCTGTACCCATTCTGCGTCGCTAAGTTCAACTTCTTGTATAATTCTTAAAGAAGAGATTTATACTTCAGCAGGAATAACCGCTTTAGTACCATAAACCAATATGTAGGGAGTTGCCCCAGTTGATGTGCGAACCGTCGTGAGATACCCGAGCAGAGCAAATGGCACCTTCTCATGCATTGTTTGTAATTATCTACCATTTTCCTCAATATCTTCTTGATGGCTTCTATGGCTCCGTTCATTTGCGTCTTTTATGCTGTGGAATTCTTTTGCTTGATATTGAAGGTTCACACATGGCCTTCATCATATCACTATTGAGATTGGCAGCGTTATCGGTGATGATTGACTCTGGTACTCCGAACCGACAAAAAATGTGGTCCCGTACAAAATCTATTACGACCTTGTTAGTTACAGCTTGTACGATGCGGCTTCAACCCATTTTGTGAAGTAGGCTATGGCCACTAGAATGAATTTTTCCCATTCAAAGCAGAGGGTTTGATCGGGCCAATGACATCCATACCCTAAGCCGAGAAAGGCCAAGGTGAAATTGTTGCATTGAGTTCATTGGGTGTACTTTGTATCATGTCAACATGTATCTGGCATTGGTGGCACTTCTGAACATACTTGATGCAGTCTGTTTCCTTAGTCATCCAGAAATACCCCGTTCTTAGTATTCTTTTGGCTAAGGTGAACCCATGCATGTGCGGTCCGCAAGTTTCGACATGTATTTCCTCGAGTAATCTGGATGCCTCCTTGGTGTCGACACACCGTAATAATCCCAGTTCTGGAGTCCTTTTATACAGAAATACTCCGCTTTGAAATAAATGGTTGGCCAACCTTCAAAGCGTGCGCTTTTGAGTATGGGTAGCGTGCTGCGGATATTCTCCCTTTCTGAAGTATTCCTTGATGTCGTGGAACCACGGATTTCCATCACTCTCTTATTCAACATGAGCACAATAAGCTGGCTGCTTATGAATTCCTATTGGGATAAGATCGATGAAGTTCTTGTCTGGGTGTTGTATCATGGAATATAAAGTGGCCAATGCATTTGCGAACTCATTCTGAATACGCGAAACATGTTTGAATTCTATCTTTATGATTCTCTTGATCAGCCCTTGTACATCGTGAAAATATGTTAATATTTTGGTGTTCCTTGTGGCTCATTCTCCTAGAACCTAGTGCACCAAAAGGCCTGAATCTCCGATTACCAGCAGCTCCTGAACATTTATGTCAATGGCCAATCGAAGTTCCAAGATGCAGGTCTCATACTCTGCTATATTGTTGGTGCATGGAAAACTAAGTTTTGCGGATACTGGATAGTGTTGGTCAGTTTGTGATACCAAGACATCTACGATACCCACTCCTTTGAAGTTTGCTGCTCTGTCGAAGAACATTCTCCAACCATCATATGCCTCGGTGATATCTTCTTCTACAAATGACACCTCCTCATCGAGAAAATACATTTTCAATGGTTTATGTTCTATCTACGAGAATTTCTGCCAAATGATCCACCAATGCTTGCCCTTTGACCGCCTTCTGACTTACATAGACAATGCCGAACTCACTCAACAAAATTTTCCACTTTGCTAACTTACACATAGGCATGGGTTTCTGAAAGATGTATTTCAGCGGATCCATCCTTGATATGAGATATGTAGAGTATGCACAGAACTAATGCCTCAATTCTGAGCTATCCATGTCAAAGCACAACAAGTGCGTTCCAGCAAAGAGTACCGGGATTCGTAAGGTGTGAATTTCTTGCTCAAATAATATATCACCTGCTCCTTTCTTCATGTCTCATTATGTTGTCCCAGAACACAACCAAAAGCTCCATCCAATACAGACAAATAAAGCAACATAGGTCTTCCTGGTTCTGGTGGAACCAGAACGGGCAGTTTAGATAAATACTCCTTGATTTTGTCGAAGGATTTCTGGCAATCCTCCGTCCATCTTAGTACAAAATCTTTCCTCAGCATCCTGAAGATCAGCTCACATATCACTATTGATTGTTCTATGAAGCGGCTTGTCACGCCCCGAACTTGGGAGCGAGACCGACACCCTGTGCTTCACCTATCCTTGCGTACCAATTTACAACCGAGGGATTCTGAGCATATAATGTCATACTTTGGACATGGGCAACGTTGCAAGACAGTCCTGAGTACTGACTAAATATTAATTTAGAGCTGGGCCGACAAGGCCGTCATAACTACTACAGTTGACAAACCAACAAAATGTACATAAAAGACCTACAAGCCTATCATACTGCACTAACTAACAGAATATGTCTACAAGCCTCTAATGATGGATATACTGTGATCGGAACAGGGTCCCCGCCTTCTCATAACATATATACATATATATACAAGATATACATAAATCTCTAGACCCAGCAACTCGGAAAGGCATGTAACTTACCGATCAAGCTGAACTCGGGCAACACTTAATGAGAAGGCCTACGTGTCTGTCTGTCTAAACCTGCACGCAGGAAATGCAGCGCCCCCAGAAAAGGGACGTCAGTATGAAATAATGTACCGAGTATGTAAGGCAATATACTAAAAGCTGAAACTGAACTGATAATATAATAACTGCAAGTAGTTGGAAGTCAAAGATAATCTGAAGATATGTTTACCTGCTGATACTGACTCAACTATATCAATATAGTAAGTAAAATATATGTCCGGCCCTATAAGGCTCGGTATATATATATGTTCTCTGACGTAGTAGGCTCGCTCATAGGAGCTCGGCCGTCCTAGGCTCTGTATCTCGACCAACTAGGCTCGCTCATAGGCGCTCGACCATAGTGGGCTCGGTATATAACTTACCATCTGATCTGAGGTTGCCCAATAGGGGCCTACCCATCGATTATAGCTCGATGGTAATGAAAATACTGTAATACTGTATATATAGACTCTCTTCTCTCTTGACTGGAAGAAGTAAATACTCAATTGAATATTGTACTTACAAGACTAGGAAAAATATACGTAAATCCCTGGATATGAATTTTTCTTTATGCTTCGTTATCAAACTCATATAATTACGAGATCATGCCAAAATGAAAGAAGGGCTTAGCCTTAACATACCTGGAGTCGATTCTATTGACAATCCCTCTAGCACACGTCAATTCCGACAACATGTAACAACGAGATCAGAGTAGGAAAAAATTTGCATGATATTCTTGTAAAAGATTGCATCGTACTCCCTTATAATTGCAAAATCTCAAGTTTTGAACTGTAGAAGGTGCTATGAAATCAGATGCCATGAAATCTTACGTCAAATCCTTGAAGATCAATATTTTGGCATTTGACATATGATTTAAAGTTAAAGTTGTCATTTTGCCCAAACATCTTGAATATCGGTGTTACAGACCGCAAAAACAACAACCTTGTATGATTGATGTAACCAACCATATGTTTCTTTAACATGAAATGAATGCTTACGAAAAATGGATCAAGTTTTTTTAATAAATAATACTATGTGGTAACATGTCACATCCAACCTAAATGTCTATATCCAGATTTAGTTGCAAGCTTTTCCATCTCCAAATATACTGAAGTATCACAAAACATACAAGTTTAATTTTCTTGGGTCTTGATGCATGAGTAACACCTTCCTAACAACTCTTTTAATATCATGTCTCTTTGTTAGATATATATTTTGTTATAATTTATGTGGGCTCCACTTTATGTGGTGTCTTAACCACATATCCTTAGTCTTTTGTCTTGTCACCTCTCAATAATGACTTAATAGTCATATGCATGTTTGGGTGGTTTTCTGCCACATTAAGGATGATATCCTTATCCAAAAATTAACCACCACTCATCTTAATTAATTGTAATTCTCACTAAATAATTACTCTATTATCCACATAATTAAGAATTATCTCAAATTACTTATAATACTACCCACTTTTAACACACCTTATACACCTTACTATCATGTTCATTGTGGTACCTTGTATGGTACTAGTCCATAAATACCGGGTATTTTAGCTCGGGCCGTATTTTATCTCAAAATGTCAAACTTCGACGAAGTTCATTTTCATCGATTTGCTTACCCTCTTACTTTCACGAATTTACTCATTACTTGTTTGAAATAGCATAAAATGCTTATAATCTTAAAATAATCTCATTCCCAAATTTATGTCGATTAACTTACGATGAAACTTTAACATACGAAAATGCGGGATGTAACACGACTGGTGTAATTGAGATGCCCTAAAAAGCTCATCACATCTTTCTTATTCTTCGGAGGTGGCAAGTCTTGGATTACTTTGACTTTTGATGGGTCTAACTCAATCCCTATGCGACTGATGATGAATCCTAACGATTTTCCAGTGGGGACTCCGAAAGCGCACTTTGCAGGATTCAGTTTTAGATTATACCTTCTAAGACGATCGAAGAATTTCCTTAGATTTGCTACATGGTCCGTACTCCTTTTCAATTTGATAATAACGTCACCCACGTACACCTCTATCTCTTTGTGTATCATGTCGTGGAAAATGCTTGTCATGGATCTCATGTAGGTGGCCCCATCGTTCTTCAAACCAAATGACATCATTTTGTAAAAATATATTCCCCATGGCATGATGAAGGCTGTCTTTTTAGCATCCTCCTCATCCATCCAGATCTGATGGTACCCTACAAAGCAATCTACAAAGGATTGGAGTTCATGTTTGGCACAGTTGTCAATTAGTATGTGTATATTGGGCAACAGGAAATCATCTTTGGGACTTGCTCTGTTTAGATTTCGGTATTCAACACATACTCTGACTTTCCCATCTTTCTTCGGAACTATCACAATGTTGGCCAACCAAGTAGGGTATTCGACCACTCTAAGAAACTTGGTTTTGATTTTCTTGGTGACCTCCTCTTTTATCTTCAAACTCATATTCGGCTTGAACTTTCTGAGCTTCTGCTTTATTAGTGGACATGTAGGATTAATGGGTAGCTTGTGAGTCACTATGGATTTTCTCACACTCGTCATATCGTCGTGTGATAGATGAATTCTTATGCGTGCTTCCTTGACAGTTTTGGAATCCCATAAGTTAACTACTTCAGTTTCGTCCAAGTTAGGCTTTGGTTTGTTTTCAAAATTTTCCACTTCTCTGATGGTTTCCTCAGGTATTATGTCATCTTCCAGATCCTCCAAAATCACTATCCTTATGTTGTGTTGTCTCATTACAGGTCACAGTTGCAGGTTCAATGGGATAGGTAATAATAATGTTGTAAGGAAAGAAAAAAAATGTAGAGAATAATAATAAATAAAAAAAGTAGTAATGCATTAATAAAATCTTAGAAACGTCCACAAGCGCGGCTGGATGACTTGAGCAATTATTTCAAAACAAAATACTAAAAATGTCTCAAATTCTATAAACTATTTTAAAATAATTGATGCTAATTTTCCAAGCTACACAGGAAATCGACGGACTCATGATGGTGCAGCAGTCCAATTCTTGAGAATGACTCCTTTCTGCATGGTCTGAATGATAAGGTCTTCCTCCTCCTCCTCCTCCTCCACCTCCTCCTCCTCAACTATTGGACTACAACCCATATCTTCTTCATCTAGAAACAACTTTGTCATGCCAGCTAAGAATTCATCTTTTTCAGATCCCCACATTATGTCTTCTTGTTGGAATGTTTGATGCAGATGTGGTACCGGTTGTTCCAGTGGATAATAATGACCACGCCATGTTGGTGACCAATCCTGGAACTCTTGCCAAATATATTCATACCCAATCCCGAAAGTTGTACCATGACGCTGCGATTGTATGGGTTTGGTGATCCCTTGAAGGTTTTTTCCGAGACCTTTGCAAGGTTCATACCATGTCCATAGTCATATGCTTTCTATCTTGTTACTCCACCATCTATCCTTTTCAATTGCGTTGACTCGCTCAATGCGATGATACGTCTCTCCACCCAGCTTCTTCCTATTCTCGATGGCTGGAACAGTCTGATTGGTATAAATAGGGTTATTTCCATCCCCATGGATAATCACTTCTTGATGATTCCATTCAAACATCACAGCCTGATGGACAGTAGAATCCACTTCCCCAGTGGCATGTATCCAGGGTCATCCCAACAATAGTTTATAGGTAGAAGATATATCCAGCACTTGGAACTCGACATGAAACCACGTGGGGCCCATCTGCAGGTTGAGGTTGATTTCTCCCATTTTAGCTCTTTGGGATCCATCAAACGCCTTCACATTCATGTGTAACGATCCAAACTAGAGGGCCATGATTGGCACCCGAGCATTACCTATCGAGCACCAACATACATTTTATTTAACTTTCCTTATCTACAAGGCCCGTGGAGACCAATATAAATGGTAGACATGAATCCTAAATGATCAACAATGACAATAACGACATGAACACATATAACATGGTCTAACAAGTCTGTCGTGAAGCTATATACAAGAAAAAACAGCCGATAAGGCTATCCAAAACTATACATGAGACAACACCTGTCTATGAGCCTCTAAAGGGACATAAGTGTTGCAATATTTTCGAAGCAGGGCCTCGACATACCCATAATGTCCATAACGAAGGTGCATACGAAGACCACGTCATGTCCAAAGAAGGGATCTTGCCAATAACCGCTGAACTGGGAAGCCTACTGTGGTGGGGGAGCTGCATCTACCTGTCTATCAGGACCTGCAGCACGACATGCAAAATCCACAAATAAAAGGGATGTCAGTACGAATAAAGTACTGAGTATGTAAGGCATAAAATCATAAATAAAAATAGTAATGTAAACAGGGATAGAAAATATATAACCTATAACATCTGAGTACCCCTGAGAGTTACTGACATGAAATGCATGGTAGATATATATATATATATATATATATATATATATATATATATATATATATATATATATATATATATACACAAATACCTAAACTTTTAAAACATATGCCTCTGTGGGTATCATTACCATCATATCGTACCCGACCATAATAGGCTCGGTAAAAACGTACCCGTCCATCATAAGGCTTAGTAGAATCGTACTCGGCCATGTGGAGCTTGGTAAAACCTGACTGATCAGTGGTTGCACAATAGGTGCCCATACCCGGCCGACTATAGTGTGGCTCGGTAGGGTAAAATAGGTACGCATATATAATACTTGCTAGACTCATTGGAATCACATTCTGAACCTTTTTGAGTGATGTAAGGGCGGTAACCTCCGTACACGTTATTAGGACTAAATATTCATCATGAATCTTATAAGAATCAGGAAATACCAACAACATTAATAACATGAGAATACGAGAAGTAACATACATCATCCGTTCCATAAAAGGAAAACAATGTTAGTACTGCTAGTTTCTAAGAGTGGAATATCTTTGGATGCTCGTTCATTATATTATGTTCAACCGGAGTCATGCAAAAGAAGGAAAGAGATAGCATCACATACCTTGTATCTACTTCCCAACCTTAAACTGTGCAAAGGTCACTGCTCCTTTGTCTACAATAAGAGAAACGATACTATCGTCATCGTTTAAGCGTCATAACTATTATATGTCGACCACGACCTATTTTACAATAAAATAGGATGCATCTCCCCTATTTATATGACTTCCCACCAGTTACAACAACCACCAAACAGTCCAAACAACATCAACAGTAATCATATTAAGCCTCCCAAACAGTTTAACAATTGTTATGAGCGGTAAGTTTGGTTAAGATTAACAAACTATAGTTTAAATCCCTTTCTTCTCCTTTGAATATGTATACAGTCACAACAACATTATACTTATGTTATTACACCACCAACAACAATACAATATCAATAAACAATCACCACCCATTTAGCCCCTTAAAAATGCAAGAGCAACTCCCACAATCTAATGAAACTATATCCAATTCTAGTCCACTATTTCTATTTACAAGCTCACACACATAAAGAAAGAGGGATTTTGTCCTGCCCCAACCTTGGCAGGCTTGGCTGGTACCTGGTGCCGCACTGGCCCGAGCAAACCACTCTGAAACTCATTCATCCCTTTTGTAACTATCATGGGCCAACATAACCACAACTCGTAATGTACAACTACGAGTAGGCAACACCGAATCAACAAACTATCGTTCTTAAAACATGAATACATATGGGCCGACAAGGCCTCTGACATACTGTACAAAATGAAACTTTGTCTACAAAGCCTCTAAGAGTATTATACATAAAATAGGATAGGGCACCGACCTACCAATAAGACTGTAGCAAAACTCTGACACGAAGACTCATAGACTCAGCTGCACTCCGAATGAGATTGTGATGAGCCAAAAGGTCATCCCGTATATTCTAGCTAATTCTGTGTTCCGAGGTCGTGAAAAATTCCTTCTATCTCACCTCAATTTACGTGCATATCCCGGACATGTATCCGATAAGCCCTTATGTGAAAAACTGATAAAAATAATAATTTTGTATTAGAAAATTTAATAAAGTTGACTTCGGTCAACGTTTTTGGTAAACAGACCCGGACCCGTGACTTGACTGTCCCGAAGGGTCAGTAGGAAAATATGGGACTTGGGCGTATGCCCGAAATCGAATTCCGAGGTCCCAAGTCCGAGAAATGAATTTTTAAAGAAAATTGTTTTCTGAAAAATATAAAGGTTTTTGAAAATGAAATGTTATGTGAAACCCGTAGTATCGGGCCCGTATCTTGGTTCTAGAGCTCGGTACATGTTCTATATGATTTATATGTCTTATCTGTGAAGTTTGGTATGAAACGGACTTAGTTTGACGTGATTCGGACCTTAAATGCAAAATTGGATGTTTAAAGAAGCTTTGAGAAATTTCATTGATTTTGGGGTTTAATTCGATGTTTTATGATGTTATTTTGGTGATTTGATTACTCGAATAGGTACGTAGAATGTTTTCTAGGTTGTGTGCATATTGAGTTTTGAGCACCGAGGGCTCGGGTGAGTTTCGAGTAGGTGTCGGGGTGTGAAAACATAAAAAAATCTGGTGTCTAATGCTGTCATCTGGTGTCTGGCCTTTTATGCTATGCGAATGCACAGGAATAAGTGCGAATGCACAGCACTGTCATGGGAGTGGGTGGGGTTGTTCTGTGCGAACGCACCCTATCAAGTGCGAATGCGGAGCACTAGAAGGTTACTCTACGCGAACGCACGAGAAAGGGTGCGGACGCATAGGCCTAGAGGGGACCTGGGGGGTGGGTGAAATTGCCCTGTGAGAACGCGGCCCCACAACCACGAACGCATAGGCTAGAATATCCAACCCTTCACGAACGCGGCCTTGGGCCCGCGAACGTGGAGAGTAATTTTTCCCAGGCATTTTTAAATACCCAAAATAGAATCCAATACGGGAATTTTATCTTTTTCACAAACTTCTTCTTCTCCACTCCTCTTGGGCAATTCTTGGGAGACTTCTTCACCATAATCTCTTATGTAAGTAATCTTTAACTAGTTTCCTTTCATTTTCATCAACATTCTATTAGATTCTAGGCCAAAAATCATGAAATCAAAGGTAAAAATTGGGGTTTGGGGTATAGTTAGGGCTTTTGTATTATTTGGGAATTTGACCTCATTTTGGGGTCGAATTTCAAAAGAAATTATATATTCGGGCTCATGGGTGAGTGGGTAATCGAAATTTGTAAAATTTGTCGGGTTCCGAGGTGCGGTCCCGGGGGGTCGACTTTTGGATCGATTTTTATAATTTTGTAAAGATTGAAACTTTATTATTCGGAATAGTTCCTTATACGTATTATGTGTATTTTGAAGTTGTTTTAGTTAATTGTGAGCTGTCCGGAGGTCTTTCCGCCCGAGAACTCTATTTTTTTGAGTACCGGGTTGTCTTCTTTGAGGTAAGTATCTTGCCTAACCTTGTGTGGAGGAACTACCCCTTAGGATTGAGTCTTCTTTGTTGATTGTAGTCCATGTGTACGAGGTGACGAGTGCGTACCCGGACTTATTTGCAATTAGATTAGACTTTTAGAACTTGTAGCTTCTTATATTACCTGTGTATGGTTTGTAATTGTTACATTTGAACCCTTGGTTGTTAATTTCATCCCTTCCTATTTAAATTAGAATTATTTGTTTTTGGATTCCTTCGTTAGCTATTTTACCTTACTTGACTTGACTGGATATTCTACTTCTCTCATGATCATGCTATATTTTTCCTCCTAGTTGCCTAATTGACTATAATTAGTGTCATCTAGCCTTTTAGTTGACTAGCCGTAGTTGGAACATCTATTCGTTGGAGTCAAGCATGCCCGTGAGTCTTACATTGTGATTTATATGACTATTCCTTAAAGTGCTATTTAGGTCTAATTGTTAGACATTTATGTTATTGGTATTTCCTTGATAGTGCCTACTACTAGGCCTTTGTTGAAGTTGAGTTTATTCCGTGAAGTTAACTGTTTAGGTGAAATTGGTTATAGCTGTTTTCCCTTGCCGGCATTTTGTGGTTTCTCTTATTATTCCGTTATTGATGATGTTGTTTGCCTTGTTGACTCCCTTGCCGGGATGTTATGGTTTCTGTTACTGTTTATGCTGTTAATGATATGGTTTGTATTGTTGACTCCCTTGTCGGGATGTGATGGTTTCTATTACTGTTTATACTATTAATGATATTATTTGTACTGTTGAATCCCTTGCCAGAATGTTGTGGTTTCTATTACCGGTTATACTGTTAATGATATTATTTGTATTGTTGATTCCCTTGCCGGGATGTGGTGATTTCTGGGTGATATTGTTGGTTTTTCCTTGCCAAACTTTTGTTTTGGTGAGAATGAGAGTAATGAGAGTAAAGCACGGAGGGTGATGCCATGCACTTATTTTGGTGAGAATGAGAGTAAAGCACGGAGGGTGATTCCGTGCACTTGTTTTGGTGAGAATGAGAGTAAAGCACGAAGGGTGATGCCGTGCACTTGTTTTGGTGATGATGAGAGTAAAAGCACGAAGGGTGATGCCGTGCACTTGTCTTTGAATTTTATTTCGTTGTTATAAATTTGGATATTCCTACTGGTCTCTTACTGCATTTATTGGCAAGATTTGATATTCCTCCTGTAGGGCATGGTAATTTCTGAGTTACGGACTGAGTTCCGGTGGATAAATCTTGAGGAGATTTTGATCAAGAGATTTTATTGGAAAGTATCATTGAAAAAGGAATGGTTTAACATGATTATATTTGAATGACTTATACATCGAAGGTATATTTGATAAGCACTAGTCTTGGCTAAAATGATATTTGGAAGTCATTTATTGGGAAAGCATCTTTGAGAAGTTTCGTCTTTTGAAAGAAACTATGTTTTACGTAATTTTCTCTATTAAATATACTTATATCTACTTTTGGAAAAAACTTGTTTTCAAAGGAAACTCTTACTAACATGATTTTTATTTGCAAAAATTTTTCATATAAACTGCTGTTTAAACATTTTCACCAGTTTATGGATTTTAGTGGCTAAGGCCCGATGTGAACAAACCGATGTAGATTTGAGTTTTTGGTGTTTTCTATTGCATTGTGTTTCCGTTCGGTTTGACTTGTTTTGTTGTCCATCTTTCTAGGTATTTTTGTGCTGTTTCGTGATTGATTTCTATAATTGCCTTCCGCTTTATATTGTCATTGTTGTGAATTATTCCGTTAAGTTTTAGATAGATGTAACAATCGATCATTACTACATTCATGTTATTTATCTTGTAGACCAGTTGTGTCTTGACTAGTTCTTGTCACTACTCCACCGAGTTTAGTCTTGATACTTACTGGGCACCGTTGTGGTGTGCTCATACTACACTTCTGCACATTTTTGTGTGCAAATCCAGGTTCATATTGTAGTAGCTGTGTGGATAATTGCCTAGTAGACTCAAGGTAACCTGCTGCTGCATTCGCAGGCGTCGGAGTCACCTTCTTTGTATTTATTATTCTTACACTGTTGTATCTATTTCCAAACAGTTGTACTTAGAAGTTGTAGAAGATTCGTAGAGCTTATGACTTGTACTATCGATTTTGGGAAAGTTTGTACATACTATTGAGATTCTATATCAAGACTGCTAGTTTTCCTTTATTTATTGTTGATATTCAGTAACTGCTAGTCTTACCTAGTCCCTAAGACTAGGTGCCATCACGATACCCACCAGAGGGAAATTGGGTCGTGATAAGTTGGTATCAGAGCTCTAGGTTCATAGCTGTTATGAGTCTTAAGCGAGTTTAGTAGAGTCTTGAGGATCGGTACGGAGACGTCTGTACTTATCTTCGAGAGGCTATGGAACTATTAGGACAATTTGACTTCCTTCATTCCTATCGTGCGAGTTCATTGATCTTGAGGTTTGAAATTATCGTTCCATTCTCTCACCGATGGTGAGGACATGAACGATGGTTCCTGATGATGTTCCCCCGAAGCGAATATCGCAAGAGTCAGAGTCAGATCCCAACGAGGAGCACATGCCGCAGTTAAGATGCCTACCAGAGCAGCCATTGAGGAGTCGCCAGCAGTTCTAGTTAGGGGATAGGTACTGGGGGTTCCTGTTGCTACCCCGGACTTCAGGAGACCTGAGCGGAGTTTCTAGTATAAGTGGTACATTGACTCAGGCAGGGTTGATTCTAGTGCACCAATTGATTCACAGATCCGGGGAGAAGTTCAGACTTCCGCAGCCTACACTCCAGAGCAGCGAGATCACATTGGTCAGGTACCCATTGTTATGACAGCACGACATGTGGTGTCAGTTCAGCCCGTGGTTAGGATAGTAGCCTCGGAGGAAGAATACCTTGGACTTGAGAGGTACAAAAAATATCACCCTTCTATCTTTTAGTGGATTGGTGGCAGATGGTGCCCAGGGTCTCCTGGAGGAGTGTCACTATATTATTCACGCTTCGTGTATTGTGGAGACGAGCGGGTTTGCTTTTGTCATGTCTCAGGTTCAGAGTAGTAGGTTGATCAGTGGTGGCGACATATGAGTTGGGGGTAACCTAGCCGAGTTAGCTTCACTAGCATGGATTCAGTCTTTCGGAGATGCTTTGAGAGAGGTTTCACCTCAGTTCCTTCGGGATGTACGGTGCGCGGATTTTGAGCAGTTGCGTCAAGGCGCTATGTCACTATTGGAGTATGCCGTTAGATTCAGTGAGTTGGACAGATATACACGTCGTTTGGTTGCTTCAGTTAGTATATGCGTCCGTAGAGTTTTGAGAGATTCAGACATGATATTCGGTTCAACGGGACTCGAGAGTTATAGGATGCCCCGTTTCAGCAGGTAGGGAGGATCACTCGCCGGTTAGAGAGCATGTGGGACCGGGAGCGAGAGGAAAGACGAGATCAGGAAGAGAGTTCAAGGAGGCAATGAGGCCTCGTAGATCAGAGGAATCTACTAGTCCGTATCATGGAGGCAAGGTACGACACAGTGGATGTTTTGTGGGTCGACCAGTTCAGTTTGCATTATCAGCTTCACATGGGATTTCAGGTACTCATAGGTCTCAGAGGGTTCGTATTGTGTGTTTTTCCACAGTGTTGATGGCAGCGAGATTATTTTCAGTGTGGAGATTTTATCCACAAGGTGAGAGATTGTCCCAGGATTCAGGTAGGTGTGTGGTAGCAGGGTATTCAAGTGAGTAGAGGGCGCCTAAGAGGGGGAGGCCCGACCCATTGATGTGTTGCATATAGTAGGCCGAAGGCCGATGTGCCAGATATTATAACACAAGTATGTTTTGATGTGTTACAGAGGGGCATCAATTGTATTTCATTATAGTTCTTCTGGTCGGGACGAGTTCCCTTATTTGTCATTTCATTTATGGGTGAGTTCCATGTTTTGCACTCCATTTTGTGTTTGCTCCTGTTGGGAGATTCTTTGAGTTGTAGCCCGTGTTTATCGTTTTTTATTTCATTCATGATAGTGGTGAGACTGGAAGTGAGTCCTTGTTGTTCTTCGTGGTAAGCTTTATGTGATTTTCCTGAGTATTTTGTTTACGAGTTGTGATTTGATATTCCATCGAGATGTGAGATCAGCTTGCGTTATGATTTTATCAGCTGAGATGAATTAGTGAAGGAATTTCAATTGGTATGATATATTTTCGGTATGTGATTCATATTTGAGGACGAGGTCCTCATGATATTTTTGATTCGATATGTTTAGACCGGGCTGAGTACCCCGGTGGGAATTTTCTCAGGATGGTACCCTTGTGATTTGTTCATATGCTTTGGTTCTTCCTTGTTATATTGCTTTTGGTAAGTCGGTATTGATAGAGAGTTGTACCTATGGGCTTTTTTGATAGTTCCTTTATATGTTTCTATTTTCATATTCAGTCATTTCGTTATCTGTTTGTTTAGTTTAGTTTGCGAGATGTGTGTCCGGTGGTGTCAGTTATGGCTGGTGACTCAGATGTTTAATAATGAAGTCTTCGTGTTCATTGCATCATTATCAGTGTTATGGGGTTTGGAAAACAAAGTTCTTTCAGATGTGGGGCTAATTGCCAAGGTCGAGTTGGTTTCGGGCAGCTATTATGATCAAAAGTGTTATTCAGCCTATGTGTGATGTGCTATGTAGTATGGTCGTGCCTTGTGGGTGTAGTCATGAGTCGATGCAGATGATTGAGGCTAATGCCGGATATGGATTTTGAATCGGTTCTTTTGTAAATGAGTAGAGGGTGAGAAGTAGAGATATAAATGTCATGTAATGCATAGGTCTGTACATACATAACATCATCAAGCCTCTGAGGGCATCCCATCATGTCATCTCGGCCACTGCGGGCTAATCATCAACGTATACCAGCTGATCAGGTGGTGGTGCGTATATAACGCCGTAACCGTTTCCCATATCCCATATAAATATAATATACATATATACGCGTATATAACGACATCTGGTCATGGGTCAATGTACATGTATAAATGCATGAAATGCATAAGAAATACGTTAATAAAATTTTCTCGAAATGCCATAAAAATTCATATACCTTTCGGATAGACTTTATCAAATACATATTTTTCTAAAACCCATGAACAGAAGATATAATAATAATTCATATGGGGAATCAAGAATATAGAGAACCCGTAGTATTTCTATGAATAAAGTCATTTATGAAAGTTGTGCATTTTCTCGTTTCGTTCATGTCGTATAGATCATGCCAAACAGAAAGAAGAGATAACCTTAATATACCTGGAGTAGGGAAAAATCCGTATAATGTTCTTGAAAAAAATTGCACCGTACTCCTTTAAAATCACAAAATTTTTCGTTGCTAACAATTCTCGTTGGATTTCTTTTAGTAGAAGAAAGTCTCGTTGTTAATAGCTTTGTAGGAACTTGAATTGTAAGAATTTCTAAGGTTCTGTTATGAAGGAACTTTGTAGGATTTTTCTAAGCAATTTCGACTAAGGTGCAAAGCGCACTCATGAATTGCTAACAGAACATTATGAAGGGTTGAATTCAATATACGAACCATTCTGATATGGAGTCTTTTTATTCAAAGTGTACTTAGCAATTACTTTTCAAGTCTTGTATTTAAATTGTGAAGTGTCTCTTCATTAGTATGTTAGGTTTCCACCTAATGAAGATCTACTAAGAGTCATAGCTTAAAAATATGGCTAGCTGCCACGTTTTTGGAGGGTAGAATTGATTTATTATTATCCTCTTATTAGTTAATTGGGTAATGTCTCGTTATCCGGTAATTAATTAATTACCCGCATAATTAAACATTATCTCAAGTCACATAAAATTCTACTTATCTTTAATACACTTTATACATCTTACTATAATATACTTTACTATCGTGGTCATATGGTTACGTATAAAATTAATACATAAAATATCTATGTAAAAAAATGCACATATTTTCTCAACTTATAATATTTCTAATCTCATAAAAAGAGTATAAATTTTCGTAGACTTAATTGTTAAAATGATAAAAAGATAATCTTCTTTTCTTGTGAAAAAAATAATTCATATCTTTACAATAAAGAAAATCTCATAAACGTTTCTCATGTTATGTGTATAATTTAAAACATATTCGAAAGTAGAAATATTAATAATTATATAAAGTCATATTTTTCATACCATTTTTTTTAACAAAACTATTCCACTCAAAATACCATATCAAATATATATATATATATATATATATAAGAGTTAAAACATATTCGAAAGTAGTAATATTAATAATTATATAAAATCATATTTTTCATACCATTTTTTTTAACAAAACTATTCCACTAAAAATACCATATCAAATATAATTATTAATATTACTACTT